>BDDC01002488.1:0-12516 GCA_001662425.1 Chlamydomonas sphaeroides | reverse complement strand
CAGGCAGGCAGGCAGGCAGGCAGGCAGGCAGGCAGGCAGGCAGGCAGGCAGGCAGGCAGGCAGGCAAACAGCAGTTGGTCGGGCGTGGGCCGGACGTCGGGTCGTCGGCTACGGGACCGGGGGCGGTGCAGGCCCATGCGGGCCCCGCCCTACCCCCCTGGGCTGCCTGCCGGCGACCTACCATAGGCCATATATATGCTGGGCGGTGGGGCCCGCAACCAGCCGAGCTGTGCCGCCCCCTGCCCCCTGCCCTCTGCCGCACCTGCAGTGAGGACGGCTCGTCGAAGGACTTGGACCGCACAAAGTCCGGGCTTACGACGGCCTGCAGCCTGGCAGCGCGAGTAACAGGAGGGCGCACAGGAGGGGCCGGCCCGTCAGCACGCGGTGTGCTGCGAGCTGCTGCCGCCTGCTCCGATGTGCTCCCAGGTGGCCGCACCTGCAGGGGTGCACCACTGCCACCATGGCGGTCATGCGGCGGAAGGCGCTCCGCGGCATGGGCGGCCATGGGGGCAGCGGCGGGGGGCTGTTGGGGGCCGGCTGGCTGTACGGCAGCGGCGGCGGAGAGTGGGTAGAGCGGGAGGGGGGCGGCGGAGAACGCAGAGGGGATGGAGAACGGTGGGGAGGCGGCAAGGCAAGAGGTGGCGGGGCGCACTGAGGGCTGGGGCTGGGCGGCGATCGCTGCGGGGGTGGGGGCCTCGGTGGGCCCGGGGAGGGAGGTGGGCTGGGCGCGGGAGGGCGGGTTTGTGCCGGTGACGGAGGTGGGATGGACGGGGGTGGCATTGGGCTAGGCGGTGGCGGCCGCGGCCTACGAGGTGGGCGTACGGGAGGCAGCTGGGGCGGCTGTGGGCCGGGAGGCGGAGGAGCGCGGGGCGGCGGAGGCTGCCGCTGGGACGGAGGCGAGCGGATAGCAGGTGGCGAGCGGCTGGGAGGAGGGGAGCGGATAGAAGAAGGAGGGGAGCGCCGGGGCGGCGGGGAGGAAGGCTGAGGAGGAGGAGGTGGCGTAACCGCGGGCGGCAAAGGCGACTCGGGAGGTGGCGAAGGGCTGGGCGGCGGAGGCCGCCGCTGAGGCGGTGGAGAGCGGATAGGGTCGGGGAGCGGATAGGAGGCGGGGAGCGGGTAGGGGGAGGAGGCGAGCGCCGGGGCGTCGGGGAGGGGAGCAGCTGAGGAGGAGGAGGTGGCGCGACCGCGGTCAGCAAAGGCGACTCGGGAGGTGGCGAAGGGTTGGGCGGCGGAGGCCGCCGCTGAGGTGGCGGAGAGGGGGGCAGCAGAAGAGGAGGACGTGGCGCTTTGGGGGGCGGAGACGGTGAGGCGTAGTCGCACATCCCCAGCACAGCGATAGAGTTGCCTGGCGGAGCAACAGGGCGGCGTCAGCTGGGTGGATGATGCTGTGGGACCGGGCGTCGGGGGGAGGCTGGCATCTTGTCGCGTCCGCGTACCGGCATGGAGTCCGTTGGAGTCCGATGAAGGCGACATGCACAGCGGACACATCCAGCTGCCAAGCGTACGAGGTCACGTTGGGTGATGTAGCCACCCAATAGGTGTCCAGGTCATCCGGTGGGCTCCTGGGCAGGAGGTCTCCTTTGAAGGCATGTGCGTGCATGGGTGAGGTGGCGGGTGTGTGCCCCGGGGTGATGCCACACGCTTACAAGCGGGGGGTGGCGGCTGTGGCTACAGCTCCGGCGCACTCCATGCATACCTGCAAACCAGCATCTTGTGATCTCAGCTTGCGCTCCAGCGAACAGAAGACACAGCACCGCGACAGTTGAGACGGTCGGCATCTGCGGGGCGCCAGCATGAATTTGCGAAGCGGATGGAAGTGCTAGCTACTGCAGCTTACCGACACAGGTAGCGCCACTGCGTCAGCTCGCGTCGCGTCTTGAACCAGCGTGTCTGTCGCGGTCTGCGGCATGCGAACGCCAAATTTCAACGCCGCAAGGAGGGCCCAATTGTCAACATATCATTATGTACAGTAGCAAATATCACGCACTCGGGTGTCAGGCATCCATGAATTGTTTCGTCCCGTCTCGATGTCCCTCGCCCTGCCAGTTGATTTCCGCCAGCATTCTCCGTGCCAATCTCACCTGAGCTTGCATATACTCAAAGCAATCGTTGTCACTCGGGCGCCGTTCATCATGCAGTCAGGCAACCCCAGTGTCGGGCGTGACACGCAACATCTCCTGTCTCGAGCGAGCTGTCTCCCCTGACACGCAAGGCAACCCCTGAGTGTACAGCCGGCTCCTGCAACTCTTCGGCGCATATTTCGGACAACGCTGTAGGCTTCGTATGGACACACAAACCCGTCAAGCCATTCTCCAATACACACGCTGGATATGTCCCTATTTTGGAACACACGCTAGCTAAACGTAAGCGGGGATGACAGGGGATGACCCCTGCCTGAATCGGACCGCCACCACCGCGCGTTCAACGGGCCATCAGGCATTTCCCTATCGGGCGTGACGTGCCAAGGCATCCCCAACACGGCAACACCCCAAGCCTCGCCATGCAGGTCAGACGGCCTCGGGCCGCCTTGTCTGCCGCCATCCCGGCACCCCTCACCAGGATTTCATGGGACTTCTATTGTCAACACTGCTCACCCCATGCATGCGGCAGCTCTCATGCTTTCGTGTCCACCTGGCCTGCCCGCTACCCCTCCCGCGCAAACCATAAAACACCTTCCACACAGCACAACCCCCACTTGCAGCCCCCATCCACCCGAGCCGACACGCCGCGATGCTGAGCATGCCGCAGCACCGCATCTCAGCACACGCCACATCAACAACCCCAACACCCTACCCGCCGCAGCACCTCACAACAGTATGCAATCGTTAGGAGCGCGCCAGACTCCCGGCCCTGGCCCCCCACCCGCGTCCGCGCCCTTGCCAGCTGCCGCGGCGGCCGCGCGCTCCGGGTCGCCCTGCGCCACCACGCGCGCGCCGCCGCCGCCCTCCCGCGACACGGCCACCGCCCGCGGCTGCGCGCGGCGCTCCCATCCCTTCTTGGTACCGGCGTAGAAGGCGGCGGCGTTTACCAGCAGGATGCCCTGCGAGGGGAGAGAGGGCAGGGGCCGGGGAAAGGGATGTGTGTATGTGTGTCGGCATCGGGCTAGCTCCAGCACCCGAGCCAGGCAACCCCCCGTGGCGCGGGTGCGACGAGGGGTCGGTGGGTCAGGGAGCTGGGGCTGTAGGGGCGGGCGAGCTGCCGGCGCGGGCACCGGGTCCGGCGCTACGGCTTGATGCGCCCGCTGGCGCTGCGGGGTGCCTGCAGCCGCGGCGCTGGCCGCCCTTGCGGGCTCGACAGGGCTGGTCTACGGTCTGCTGGTGTGGGCTAAGCTGGGCCGCCTGCCCCCACGGCCCCAAGCCCGCATAACCCGCACAACCCGCACCTCCGGCGCTGCGAGGTGCGGCACGCGGTACTCCCCCGCCGCCTCGTGGATGTGGCCGCACACCCACAGCCGCGGCGGCCGGCTCATCGCCTGCGGGCGTATCGAGGGAGTAGCGAAACGAGTCAACCAATGGTGACGGGGGCGGGCGCGGCGGCATGAGGGCGCATGAGGGCGCAGGCGCAGGCCCCAGCGGGGCCCCGGTCGGGCGCTGCGCTGGGAGGCAGGCGCAGGCAGCAGCGCGCGCGGACCAGTGCCACGCTGGCTGATAACCCAACAAACGGGCTGGCTCCTCGGCGGCGGCCCCACCCCACCGTGCCGGCCCCCTGACACGCTATGGCACCCCGCCGGGTGCTGCCCTCCCGCCTCTTCCCAGCGCCCGCCGCCCCCGGCCCCTGCTGCTCGCCTGCACCGCCACCAGCAGCTGCTTGTCGCCCACGTGCGACCCACGGGCCAGGTCGCCGTAGCCGTAGGGCGGCGTGTGCGTCACCAGCACGTCCAGCTCCAGGTCGGGCGGCAGCAGGGCCCGCCAGTGGGATCGGGAGGCGGCCTCGTCGGCCAGCTGGGGGGCGGAGGGTGCAGAGGGTGCAGCGGGGACAGAGGGGGCAAAAGGGGCAGAGGGTGCGGAGGGTGCGGAGGGTGCGGAGGGTGCGGAGGGTGCGGAGGGTGCGGAGGGGCAAGGGCGGGCGTGGGGCAGCAGGGGGCGTGGGTAGCGGAGGGCAGGCGGGAGGGGCCGGGGCCGGGGCCGGCAGGGGGCTGCGGAGGCCGCGACACCACGTCATGCAGCGGCAGGGCAAGGAGGGCAGAGCGCAGAGGGACCCTGGGGGTGGGGGGCTGGGGACGGAGCGGCGCCGCACGCGCTGGAGAGCTGCGCCGAACACCGCGGGCCGCGGCAGCGCAGCGCGGTGCGGTGCGGTGCGGTGCGGTGCGGTGCGGTGCGGTGCGGTGTGCGCCTTCATGTGCGAGTCTGTGGCTCCGCAGGGTGCCGCTGCCGCGGTACGCACCTCGGCGCCCGGTCTGCCTGCCCAGCCCCCCGCTGCCGCCGCCCCGAGCCCGCACCTGCCACACCCCGCAGTAGGCGGGGGTCCAGGGCGACGCCAGCAGCCGCAGCCCCGCCGCCTCCACCACCCGGTCCACCACCACCGTGCACCCGCGTATGGCCAGGCCCGGGCCCGCCTCTGGGGGCGGCAGGGGAAGGAGCAGGGGCGGGCGGTGTGGGGAGGATGGCAAGGGGGCCCTGCGGCACGCGGCAGCTGACACGTCGTGCCCCCCTCCGGCCCCGTGCACGGTGTACGGCGCCGTACGACGCAGCGGCTGCGGCGCCCCTGCTGCCCCACCCCACCGTAGGCAGCCCGATCCATGTTGCCAAAGCCCACGATCTTGTGGCGGTGCGGCAGCGAGGCCAGCCACGACTCGAGGTCGCCCACGTCCCGCGAGTGGCGCAGCTCGATGTCGCCCGCTATGATGAGCACGTCGCCTGCGGGGTGTGCGGGGACGGCGGGCGGACGCGGCGCGAAGCGGCAGGGGCTGTGAGGTTTGCTGCTCCCAATGCAGGCGGTGTGGGGCGCGGGGTGGCACAGCGGAGCGGGAGCGAGCGAGATGGTGCTGTTGGGAGAGCTTCCCTGGCCGGCACCTGCGCCTTGCCCTGCTCCACAAGTACCCACCCCTCACCCTCGCCAGCCCGTACCCCAGGCCACGGGCAGCTTATGAAGGCCGTGACGCGCTCCCAAGCGGAGAGTGGCTCGCGCCCTGCTCATTGGATGCGTACCGTCGGGCACGTCGAGGGCTCCACCCCGACAGTGGAGTCCGTGTATGTCGCTGACGCTCACGACGAGCACTTCAGCCATGCTGAGCAGCTAGGAAGCCGTGTCGTCGGCGGTTGTCGCCAGTTGTCGCCAGTTGTCGCACTCCTATAATTGCGACCGTGACCCCGTTCTGCGAGCACGCCTGTAGTTTTCAGTAGTGCCAGACAAGGCGAGAGGAGCAATAGCGAGGGCGTTTCGCGCACTGGAGACAAGTTCCCGCGCCCTGCGGGGGTCATCGGTTCCCGCGTCCCGGGGCTCCGCCTTTCCCCTGGGCCCGACCCCGCTCCCCACTCGCCACTTACGCAGCCGAACGGCTCCATAAAGCCAAGCCGGACGGCTTTATTGAGCCAAGAGGAAGCGTAGCGGTGTTGGGGGCTAAATTGGCGGCGAGGGCGGGCCCAGCCTCCTTGCCGTGCATGGCCTTGGCTGGCTGGGCAGCGGCTGCTGCGATGGCGGCCGTAGGATTGTGATGGGGGCCCTGCCATGTTGCTTGCACGCAAGCGTGCCCAGGCCACGTCCGGGTGCATAGGCCACGGGTCGCGTCCCAGACGAGTGCCGTCACGTAGAGCGCTGGTTGAGAGGGTGGTAGGGTGACGCCTTCGACTGAAGTAGCCCAATGGGTGTGGGCGGCCGGCAGGCTGCTAGATGAAGGACGGGATGAGGGGGGGGACGCCCTTTACCCTGTTCCGGATGGGGACACCTTGTCCGCCAGGAGGCCGCTGCCAGCCCCTGTTCACCGCCAGCCCTCAGCCTCCCCCTGCCAGCCCACTGCGATTCCCAGCACGCCAACAGGACCCAAAGGCGACAGGCTACAACCACGTGCTGCTTTTTACAGCATTGCAGTAGTGGCCTCTGCCAGCTATTGCTGAGAAATCACCTTCATGCCGGGTTGCCTGCGGCGTCACGGTCTACGCCCCGAAGGGAACGACGCGCACATGCCCGACCCCGAGGCAACGTACGACCATTGCAATGATGACATATGTATTGCTCAGGCTATTGGCGGCGGCCAACACCACATTGGATAGGCACAACGCTGCGTCGACGCCCCACGCCACACACCTCACACCCCACAGCACCAACACCAGCTACTGGCCCGGCGACCCGTAGCTGGCGCCTCACGCTGCACGCGCTCCCCATGCGCTCCCAATCAAATGTACACACGGCGGACTGCTCACACCAGACGTACGACCACGCCTTGCCACAAATGGGCACACAAGGCGGGCGACCAGGACACGCCCCGCCCGCCGAGCAGCTCACTCGTGCTGCGCTCCGCTCCCGTGCACGTGCCTCGGTCCACGCGGCTCGGAGGGGGCCGACGCGGCGGCGGCAGCTGCCGCCCGCCCGGCTGTGCAGCGGCCCGTGGCGCCGAGCGGCGCCAGCGGACGCCAGGCGCAGGGCCACAGCGGCACACAGCCCGTCGATCCCGCGAAGGCCACGTCCGCACCGCCCCGGCCAGCTAGCGGGATACAGAGACCGCCGCACAACACGACAAGGCATCGACGCCCAACATAAGCCAGTGCCGACAACGAAGCCACGGCCTCGACCAAGACGAGCGCTAGGCCCAGAACCACGACACGGCAATGCCCGGCGGCAAGCGCGAGGGGCCAAGGGATTAAATTCACGTGCCAGGACGGGCGCTTGCCAACGCATAGGCGTTAACTATCACGACACCACACAATTACATGGCTTCAAAAAGATACTTCCATGTAGGCCCTCGGCAGAAATCAAATAGCTGCTGCTGCGATGCCCCCCAGGGCACCGAACACGCGGATGTATGACAAGCGTCCGGTCAAGCGCAAACATGGGACCACGCGCATACAGGGCCCTACACGTAACGGACGATCCCGGGTACGCCACTGGCGCAAAACTTCACAGCAAGACACAGGCCACGAAGCGGGGCACCCGCCGCGCTGGAACCACGGACGGATTCGTTTCTAGGAGCGGGCGTGCGGCCGCGAAAAATACTTGTGAACCCCATCACCGCATGCATACCCATGCAAAGTAGCGCAGAGGCTGTACCAACCCATGGCAGTCTGGCCCAAAGCCACAAACCACGAGCGCGCAGGGATGGTGCTCGCTTCCCTACCCAGCCCCATGTAGCACACAGCGCTCAGCGGACGCTGTCGTCCAGCACCAACAACGCTGTGCGCCACACTCCTTGCTACCCCTGCACCTTGCCCCCCCACTCCAACGCTCAGCCCCCGCGCGCTCACGCTAATGCCCCCCGGTCTCGCACATGGCTGACGCTCGCGCTCAACGCCTGGTGCGCGACTTCATGGCGCTCTCGAGCGCCTTGGGCCCGCAGGCGCCGTCCCGTGGGTCGTCAAACCCAAACAGCCGCCGGATGGCGGTCACCTGCCTGAACACGCCGGTCCGTGGATCACCCAGCACAACACGCGCTTTGGCCGCCACGTACTCGTCCACCCGCTCCAGAAAGGCCGGCAGCTCCTCCAGAAGCGCCGGCTCCGCCCGCCGGCCCAGCCCGTCGCCGCGCCACAGCAGCGTAAACGTGCTCTCGCGCTCCTGCTCGGCGCCCGCGATGCGCGTGATCTGCGCCAGCTCCGTCCGCGCCTCCAGCTCCTGCATCAGCAGCACCTGCTGCTCCCGGGGCACGTCCACCAGCGTCACGTGCAGCGCGGTGGCGCCCACACGGCCGGCCGCCGACACGGCGCAGTCCGCCAGCGCCGACGCGCGCAGCTGCTGCGTGCCCTGCAGCACCAGCGCCGCCATGGCGCCACCGGCGTACATCTCCACGAACCGGTTTGCTGCCGCCATGGCGTGCGCCTCCTTGATCGTGAGCACCAGCCGCTGCCAGGCGCGCCACGGCGCCAGCAGGCACCAGCCCAGCCCCCGGTGCGCCCGCGCCTGCTGGCCCTGCCCCTGCGGGTCCGTGCCCTGCGCGGTCGCGGTCGCGGCCGCGTCCCCGGCGCCGGAGCCGCGGCCGGTCAGGTGGCGCCACAGCGCGGCGAGCGCTCGCCGGGCGCCGTCCAGCAGCGTCTTGAGCTGCTCCAAGAAGATGTTGGGGTTGTGGACGTCAGGGAAGCGGCGGTCGTCGGGCAAGGTCGGCGGTTGCTGGTCGCACAGGTACGTGGCCTGCTCATAGGGGGCCAGCGACGTGCTGCCGGCCGGGCCGCCGCCGCTCGACCCCGCGGTCGCGGCCGCAACCGCCGCGGCGCCAAACTTGCGCACCAGCACGTCCTGCTCCAGGTGCTCCATGCCGCCGTTGCGGAAGGCGCGGATCTGGTTGCTGAACGTGGATCCCGAGGAGGACACGAAGGACGCGGCCTGCATGCAGATGGACTTCTCCACCATCTGTACCATGAGCTCATCGTCCAGCGGCAGCGACCGAGCCCAGGCAGGCGCCAGCGCCGCGGCGTCCGGCCCCTCGTCGGCCGTGCCCCCCGCCTGCCAGCGCTGCAGCTCCGTCAGCACGTCCTCCCAGTACAGCACCCGCCCGCTGACGGCGCGCCGCAGCATGGCCCTCTCGCGCGCATCGGCGTTGGTCGACACGTACAGCGTGCTCAGGCCCTGCGCCGCGAGCGAGGCGTTCAGCCAGGCGCCCGCCTCCGTCATGCTGTAGAAGCAGCGGCGCTTGCCGGCGCAATAATAGAACCAGTCGCTGCGCCGCAGGTGGACGGCCATGTAGCTGCGAGTGCCGCGCAGCTGCACGGGGGGCGGCCCGTCGCCCGAGGCCGCGACCGCGACCGCGCCCCCGTTGCCGGTGGCGATGGCCTGGCGCGGCTTGCTGACCATGGCGGCACCGTTGGCAGGCAACGTGGCAGCGTCCGCGGCGGGCAGCACGGCCACGGCGGTGGGGGGGATGAGAGACTGCATCACCACGTTGGCCGTGGCGGCGGCCTGCTCAGCCGGCATCCAGCTGCAGAGCGCGGCTGCGTCGGGGATGGTGTTGGCCAGGTCGTCGGCGCTGGGCATCAGGTTGACGCCGAACAGATCCAGGAACAGCAGCACCTGGCGGGCCCGGCGTTCATGTGGGTCAGGAGCGGGCAGGTGAGAGGCAGCCGCCGCGAAAGGCAGAGAACCCCAGGCGCGCGACGCAGGGCACAAGCCTCGTGGCTCCCTGCCGGCACAGCAGGGCCTGGGAGGCGAGCACACTTTGACACGCCAGTTTCATCACAACCCCCTCGCGCACCTTCTCCGGCCGGCCGGCAAATTGCTGCTGTACGTACTCCAGTGTGTACGAGCTGTCCGCTGGCTGGCCGGGCGACACGTGGCTGCACTTGTTGATGTAGATGCCCAGGTCGCGGGCGTTGACGATGTCCTCGCGCCGGGCCCAACAGGTGTATCCGTTGTAGTCTGCGCGTGAATGCGAGGCAGGTTTCGGGCGACAGGAGAAAACAGGGGCAACTTCAGTGGGCACGTCCATGTGGGTTGCGCCGAACAGCACAAGCATGCGCCCACCTGCAAGACTGTAGCTGTTTTCTAGCTGCAGCATGGCGCCCTCTTTGCAGAAAGAGCGGGCGCTGCGCAGCGGCTGCCTGTGCGCGCCGCTGGCCGCTGCCTTGCGGCCGCCAGATGCGTCGTCGAGGCTGTCAACTGTGGCTTCGAGAAACTCGACCTCTGCAGGCTCCATACCAACACCGCTGCACAGCTGCTCCTGGAACTCGTGGAATGTGACGGCCTGGAAGTTGCGCCTGAAAGGGACAAAGTCGGAGGTTGGGCGCTTGTGTTGCAAGGTGGTGGGCGCTCAAAACCCGGTTTTGACAAGGTACTGCACCGTGTCAGGGCGACTGACGGCCCTAGCTCGCACGGTTGAGCGCCATGGTGCAACACCAAGGCCTAGTGGACCGACGCCTTGATCGCGCCAGAGTCCGCGCGTTCAGGCGGACGTTCTTGGGGCGGCATGGCGCACCTGAAGCAATCTAGGCTGACATATTTTGACACATCGACGGCAGGCGAGCTGTCCGTGAAAACTGGCAGGATCAGCACGCGCTTGAGCGCTCGCGCAAGCTGAACGCCGGCCTTGAGGCACATCAATCTGTTTGAGAACTGCCCGCGGTGGCACTGCACGAGCAGATACTTCGTGCCATCACCCTCGCCGAGATCAAGCAGACCTGGGGGAAAACAGGGTTTGGCCAAGGTGAGGCGGAGGTGCGAACTAGCTGCTGCGCCCATCCGCGCCCCCCAACACCTGCCGGAACCGCCGACGTGGCCCCTGACTCTTACCGCGCTTGCGAGTTCTCAAACTGACTGCAAGGGGCTCCTCACGAGCCGTGGCAGTCGTGGAAGCTGCCGTTGGTGACTGCAATCCGGTGACATAAGGTCCGACGCTCACGACACACCAGACGCTCGCGCCTATCGTTATAAGTCCAAGAGCAAGCAGCTGGAGCTGCAGGAGAAGGCTGAGCGCAGGCCGCCTGCCGGCCACTGATTGCCGCTGCAACGACCAGGGCGACCGATGTGATACCATATCCACCTGCTGTCCTTCGTAAAAAGTGTGATAGCTTAGTCGCAAGTAAGCAGCTTCACAGCCTCGCATATGCTTTCAATAATTTGACTTTCATGGTTCACGAAGTGAGCCGGTAGGGTCGCGTGCGTAGCAGATGTGCAGGCGTGCTACACTGCTAATAACGAGGTCGGAGTCGCTGTGTCGAAAAATTTTCGGACCCTTGCTTTCATGGGAAAATGGCCACCTTATTAAAGCCCTGAACACGACGCTGGACAATAGACAGGTACCTCCTGTACCTATACAACATGCACGAGGGCCATGACGGTGCCGGGCGACCGCCCGGGCCGGTGCAAGTCCTCAAAGACCTAGTCCAGCAAGCTACGCAGGCCGCTTGCGCTGGATGGGCAGCTGGTAGCCGTCACATCCAGCCATGCAATGGCTGGGGTGCGCGTCAAGTCGCGGGCGCGGGATCTGCACCGCCGCCGAGCTGCCCACAGCGCGGCGACCACCTCGCCGCACAACCTCCACGCCCGATGTGGCGCTGCGGAGCACCGCTCTTTGCGGCAATCACGCTGCCGTCGGCGGGGGGCGCGGCGGCGTTGCGCCCAAAGCTCGAACGCCAGCCGTCAGCGGCCACGTCTGAGGACGCGGCCGCAGCGGCGGCCGCCAAGGCCAAGAGCGAGGCGGAGGACCGCATCCTGATCTCCGAGGTGCGCAGCCGCCACCCAGCACCCAATGGCGCAGCGCGGAACGCGCGACCGGGCCGCCCGAGGGCCGCTGGGGCAACGCCCCAGGGCCGCACCGCCCCATGGCGCGAGGCTGGCAGCCGCTGCCGCCATGCTACCATAGCAGAGGCGGCAGAGGGCTGCTCTGTCGGCCGTATGGCCACAGCTGGCGGCAGCCGCTGATGCAGCTGGCGGCAGCCGGCGTCGGGCCCGGCTGGGCCCTGCGACCCGCGGGCGGCTTGACATGGCGTGAGGCCCGAACTCTCTCCCTCCTCCCCTCCCCTCCCCTGCCTTGACCTACCCTGCCTTGCGCTCCGCCCCCGCGCCGTCAGGTGGAGGTGGTGGGTGCGGCGGGCGAGCTGGCGGAGGTGGCCCGGGGCGCGCTCACGCTGCGGCCCAACTTTGCGTACACGCTGGATGAGGTCAAGGTGGGGCGGTGATGGGGGGGGCCAGGGACAGGGGTACGGACCAAGGGAGGGGGCAGCTGTGGTGGGACGGCAGGCAGGGGCGGCGGGGCTGGCGTCGTCCCCGAGCTCCTTCCCGTGGGGGGCATGCGGCGGAGGGCGGCCTCGGCTGCGGCTGCGGCTGCGGCTGCGGCTGCGGCTGGGCCGTGGGCTGGCTGACACGGTGGTGCTGCCTGGTGGGGTGGCGGCGCTGCCCGGACCTCGATGTCCCGCGCGTCCTGCTCGTCCTGGCCGCCTCCCAGCCACTCGGCCCGGGTCGGGCCCGGCCCTGCGGCTAGCGAGCCCAACGCTCATGGGTCGTTGCACACGCTCGGCATACATCCGCCAGCTCGGCCCTCCGCACGACCCCTGCGCCTCGGACGCGTGCGCATGATGGCACGCTTCGCCCCCTGGTGCACCCCATTCCCCTCCCCCTCCTCCCGGCCCCCAGTCGGACGTGCGGCGGGTGTTCTCCACGGGCTGGTTCGCGGAGGTGTCCCCGGACGCGGAGGACACGCGCGACGGAGTCAAGCTGCGGATACGGGTGGGGCCGTGCGGCGGGTGGGGCCGGCGGGGGAGGCCACGGCGCTGGGCGTGTGCATCTGAGGGTGGGCCTGAGGTGGCGGGCGGCGGTGCCGCAGTGCGACCTCTTGTGCCGCTGGCAGGGGCAGGGGCAGGGCCAGGGGCAGGGGCACACACGGCAGGGGCCCGCCGCGGGGCGCCGTGAGGCCGACCCCCGCCCCTCCCTCCTCCTCCC
>BDDC01002487.1:0-12532 GCA_001662425.1 Chlamydomonas sphaeroides | reverse complement strand
GGGCTTGTGTCCTCCATGCGCCCTGCCGCCCACCTTGTTCTCCCGCAGGTAGCGGTCCAGGTTGGCGAGCATGTCCACCACCACGTTGCGGCTGCGGAGGACCACGCGCCCGTCCTGGGAAGGGGAGAAGGAAAGGTAACGAGGATCAATGATGGCTCGCACCACACGGTCCCCCGACGCCGCAACCGCCCTCACTACGCAACCCCTTGGCGGGCCCCACCTGCATCCTGCCGACCAGGTCCGGGTACTGGTCTTCGGGCGTGTCAGCGTACACAGCGCCCGTGCGCCGGTCCAGCAGGTACTGTCGCCCCTCCCAGGTCAGGGGCTCCAAGATGATAGCGCCACTGCTTCCCACTCCTGGAGATCCATAGCGGCCTACAGGTAAAGTGCAGTTGCCCTGTTGATGGCGACGACGGCGATAACCCAATATGGGTAGCGTTTGCGGATTTGGGCTCACCCGTTGCCACGCTTGCCCGGCTGCTCTCTACTGATTCTCGGACCAAGCGGGGGTCCTCCCGCACTCCCGGCTGTGGCCGGCCCACGTAAGACGCCATGGTTGGCGTGTCCTGCGGGGGACGTAGTGAAGCGATGCTCGGGCACGTACCCTTCCCGTCGAAAGTCATCCGCGACGCACAAAAGCTTACCAGAGCCTTTGCTCTCAGCGACGTCCGCCAACGAGTTCCTGCTGGAAGCCTGGCATGCTCATAACCGCAGTCGCGCGAGTTGAGCTATCGTCGTCCCAGTGGCTTTAGTGCTCCTATATTAAGTTTTGCATGGGCTTGCAGACGTCCGCAGCAGGTGTTGCGTTGGTCGTGCTGTGGGTTGAGGTGCCGGTCAACGCGAAGGAGTCAGCTATAAGTTCCACGTCGTTGCAGTTGTCAATTGTTTCAGGAGCAAGTAGTGGTGTGCTTTGGCAAGCTGGACTGCTCGTGACACTGTGCGGCAGGCCGTAAAATCCAAACAAAGCGCCAGAGAAGCAAGCCGCATGCATCAAACTCCATCCTTTGAATTAGCAAGGGGCCTACTGTTCGCACCAAAGTCCGCCCACAAGCACTAGCGTGCCGACATACACACCCACTTTCCCGGCATGCTGCCGCACTGACTTGACATCAGGCCTCGCAACATATCGTATGGACACCACAGCATTCCTCACGGTCATCACAACAGACCTCACAGTAGACACCGTTCCCGGCTACCCGCACGCATCGAAGTCGACGGACAGCAGGAGCTTCGGGCTGGAAGCACCATCCCCGAGACCCTCGACGCCGACGGAAAGCTCCACCTCTATGCCATCATCATCCAAGCGCACCGTGGTGCACACCGGCCCGATAAGCTCTCCTGTACTGCCTCCTGCCTCAACAGGCACGACATCGGCGGGAAGCTCGCCCCCTGGCGGCCCCGAAGCCAGCAGGCGGACCAGCGCGCGGTACTGCCCGTTGGCCGGCGGCTGGTTCTGGTAGCTCGAGCGAGGCAGCCGCATGACCATTAGCCCTGCTGCGTGCCCGCTGGGCTGCACCGCCTGTGCTGCCGTAAGCGCCCCCACCTCTGGCGGCACCTCGGCGCAGAGCCGGTACTTGCGGCCCAGCAGCTGCTCCACGCACTCCACGCGGCCCTCTTCCAGCAGCAGTCGGATCTGCGAACACGCGGCAGCGGCCGAGCGGGGCGGGGCATGGGCGAAGGTCGGCTGTGGCTTGCAGGTACAGAACCGGTTCAGGTATGTATAGCGCCATTAGCGCTGCCCGGCCTTCCTTGCGCCGCACCAGCCGTGCAAGGCAAGCGAGCGTGCCATCTCAGCCCACCGCCCGCCCCTACCCGTGAGGACGACACCCGCTCAGGGGCCGCAGCCAGTTGCTCGGTGCCGCTGCCGACGCCCCGCCCAGGCACCAGCATCGCCGCCAGCTCCGCCTCATCCGTGTCGGTGCTCGCCGTGAACCCGCTGCCCCCACCGCCGCCGCCCGCCGCCTCCCCTTGCTGCCCCGCCCTGCTGTCAGGCAGCCCCAGCAGCTCCACGATGGCCACGCGCAGCCCGTAGCGGGAGCCCAGCGACACCAACGCGTCAGCGTCGCCTGCGGCCTTGAAGCCTGTGGGAGGGGAAAGAAAAGGAAAGCGGCACGGGTTGGCCAGTGGTGAGGCCGAACATATCTTATACATGTAGCCGGGATCAACGCAACTCGTTGCGAAGCGCATAGGTGATGACGTGACACGTGGTTTGCACATCAGGAATCGCAACCCCAAACCAACCCTGAGGCTATTCGGCCGGCCTTTCCCTCACCCCACCCCTCTCCCGGCTCACCGAAGCGGTAGTTCCTGCCCGCCACCACCCCCGCCGCCCCCAGGTCCCGGGCGAGTAGCACCACAAACTGCTCCGGGCTCATGCTCCGGATCAGCCCAAAAGGCAACGTGCGCAGCCGAATGCAGGGGTCTGGGCTGCCGGCCTGCGCGCCCGCCGAACTGGCCTCGCTGCCGCCTGCCTGCTGCGCCCAGCCCGCCAGCACGCGCCCACGGTCCTGTGGCGCCGTCAGCGGCAGGCGGTTCGGCCAGCCCAGCACCTCGCCCATGCCGCTGAACGACAGCAGCACCGCCTCGCCGCCCGCGGGGCCGTTTGGCCTAGGGCCGGCGGTCTGCAGCGCCGCATCAGCCGAAGGCGGCAGCCCCGAGGAGCCATGCGTGCCGGGCCGCTCCGCGGTGCCCGTATCCCTTGCGGCCGCCGAGATATCGCGTGCCAGCTCTGCCGCTGCCAGCGCCAGCGCCCTGTGGCCCCGGTGCAGCGCATCGAACTTGCCCAGCGCCACCACAGAACCTGTGCGGGAGAGGGGCAACGGCGAGGCTTCAAGGGGTACCTGCCAAGGGCTTCGGCCGACAAAGACATCAAAGCCCTGGGTGTGCAGGAGGCGCGTGCTCGGGGCCGGCCCCGCCCCCAAAGGATTCCCGTTCGCTCTGCGCCCAGGAGCCACACGAAGCAGGGGGGCGCTGCGCACCTGAGCTCCGCAGCGGGCTCATCCATGTGTCCGCGCACGTGTCCTCAACCAGGGGCCATTGGGAGCCGCCGAGCGCGGGCAGAGGCGACGGGGACAAGGGCGCCGAGCTGCGTGCCGCAGCGGCAGGTGCCGCAGCGCTGCTGGAGCAACAAGGACCATCGGGCGGTCCAGGGACAGCATGACATGTCATGCCACGTCCTTCCGGCTGCGTCCACACCGATCTGATTGCTTCGTGTTTTGTCCGGGTCCCCTCGTATGGGCGCCGCGTGGAGGCGCCCGCGTCTGCGGGAGACGGGGGCAGCGAGCCGGGTGGGCACGTTGCACAGCTCGAGCCAAATGCGCCGGCGACGCACACCTGGATTCCGCATCATCATGAGTGGAGAGATGGCGACTCGGCGCGGGCCCATGGCACACGGCGAGCCTTGCGCGCAGGCTGCATGCTGCGTCCAGGCGGCTGCTCCTGCATGGCGCGAGCCAGCCACGTGCATGATGCGTAGGTGTAGCTGTGATTACAATCGAGGCCAGTTGGTTGCTCAGCAGCTGAGGCAAGCAGGACGCATCCGTTCGTGCGACGTCAGAACGAGTGCAACCCAAATAGTAAAGTGTAAGCAAAACTTTGCAGAGGAAAGCTTGAACATTCAAGGCTTAGTTGTGCAGGCGTTGGAGCTTCTGTGGCCTATAGTGCTTGTGCGCTCCCAACGTCTATCCATGCGTCGTTACGCTGGAAAATGTAAGTTGCGTAAGTTGTCGGCTTGGGTGCGCTGGTGGCACGTCACCCACGACCGTGCTGCGAACCCGCTTCGCCCTCCCCCTCCCACCCCTCCAGCCCTTCCCCACCTCCCCGTCTCAACTCGTGACAAGCTGGCCACGCCCCGCGCCCTTGATCAACCGGCGCCCCGACATCATACATCTTCCATCACGGCCATGTGACTCGCCACGTGTTCAGTGCCTTCTGCGCCTAGCCACAGCCCTCCACAGCACGCTGCGGTAGGAGGCCATCGGCCTGGACGCACAAAAAGCCAAAGTACGCGAAGGCAGCATCGCGCACAGGGGGAGTCCTTGCCGACTCTATCCTGCACACTTGCACAGCGTCGCGTGCCAGTAGCAGGCGCCACCCGCTCGCCACCGCTGCCAGTACCGATGGGGTGCTGGCGGCCGGCGTAGCTACGGCGCTACACCCCTCCCACGTGCTGCACGCACTTTTTTGTTTGAGCCAGCGTGCAAGTGCAAGCACGGTGGCATCAGAGTCTCAATCTGATGTTGCCCTTCTGTGTACTGTACTGTACTGTATGTATTTCAGGGAGGTGCTTCAGTAGGCAAATCAGGGAATTCGATCAGGCAGGCTACCCCGTGCAGGTGACCTCCTGGCCCCGTGCCGCCGGATCCCTTGGCGCTGCACGGCGGAGGGCGAGCCAGGACAACGGGGACACGCAGAGATAGCAAAGGACGGCTGCCGCTGCTTCAAAGTCCTGCGGTCGCCCCATCGGATTGCCCCTCCTAGCCCTTCACGTCGGAGGGTCAGGTGTATCCCCATTCATTCTTATTCCACAAGAAGCATAGGACGCCAGGGGGCGGGACGGATGTCAGGGCTTGAGTATGAGGTGGTGGTAATAGCGAACGGGATCGGGTCTGAATGGGGGTTGGTTATGCAGGGGCCCTTGTGTAACGCCTCAGGTTGGGTTCCTCTCTGCCGTTCCCATTACTGCACGTCGCAAGCCCTCTTGATGTTGCTCATAGATCCGCAGATCCAAGCGGTTTTGTTCTGACAAATGAACACCGCATTCGCTACACAATTATCTGCCGGCTCAGCTGCAGCACGGTAGAAGACGACCAGGCGCGATGCTGGGCCGAGACCAGGCGGCAGCGGGGGCCGTTGGAAGCATTTAAGATGCTGCTTGCATCTTGCGGGCAGGAGGCGCCTCCTTCTTGCGGGTACAAGCGGAGGCGTAGCGTGTTGACGGTGAGGGCGGGCCCTGCCTGCTGACGGGGCTGGCTAGGCCGTTGTCGCTACAGCTGCCGCGGACCGTACTAGCGAGGCCTGGGGACGCAGCGGCAAGCCACTAGACGCAAGCGTACACCGACCAAGTTATGTTACTGAAACCCCGTCATGCGCTCATGCCCTAGTGGAGGGACCAGGGGAGCGCCCCAGATAAGTCTGGCACCGTCTGGCACTGGCGGTGGCCGCAGGCGAGTTCTCCAACGCTCAGAAGCCTTGGGCTAGTGGCCCGAGATTGCCCGATGTCCGGGGCCAGTCGTACGAACCAGAGGAAGGGGCACTATTGCTCCAATACACCGCGCAGACGCCTTGAACAGGTGACCGCCTCCCTGTGGTAATTCCTTGAAAGCCAGATGCCTTGGGGGCAGCCGGTACAAACCTCCCCAGCTGCGCATGGGTGCATGGCTCGCCCCAAAAGCCGGTACAAACCAGATGAGGAGCATTGGGAAGTCTGCCAACCTATATGGGAGATGAGACGATCTCGTCATCCCATTGCGGTGTTGCGAATGCCTGGCCCTTCCGCGGGCCACCACCCTAGGAGGGGGTTCCTCCTGCCCCACCCATGGTGCAGCCCGGCCTTGGCGCAGCTTGATCGCCGTTGCTGCTGCAGCGTGCTGTGGGAACGCCAGCATCGGGCAAAGCAAGGCTCCCCGACGTTGCTTACAGCATACGGCGGCGGTTGCTCCTCTCCCCCGCTCTCCATCGGGATGAGGCTGGAAGGCATCACCCTTGTTCGTGCCCAGAACGGGCAGAGTTCTGGCTAGATACACTTTACCATCGTCTCTCTCCACACGCATTGATGTCCATGGTACCATTTGCCGCGTCACACGCGACGCCAAAAAATAGTGGAACCTTCGTTCTGGGACAGCGTGCCTGTACAACCATCGGCCCAACTAACTGCGCAGCTTGTCTTATATGGGCATTATATGTAATATGGGCATTTGATACCCATATTGCCGGCTCTTCGTCCCTTGCCAGCATCTCCGCATCTGCACGAAGATTTCAAATTCACAGATTCCATTACTGAGACAGCCCGACAGTCGTTCAGCCATTCATGCAAGGACGCCAATTAAACCCCACTCGGGCCACCTCAGGCACGCGTCTGGGTGCGCCGGTTAGGTGTCTACCACCTCAGGCTGGACATAGCCGCCCGGACAAACCTCCCTGCAGCAAGGGCGTCGGGCTCTCCACCATCACCCCGCAACACCAGCTACTCTGCCTCCTCCGCCCACGCGGCCACCAAGTCCCTAGCTCCAGTGTTGTCGTTCGTCAACGCACGCGTCCCCACCACACACACCCTCCATCCCCCCCATCCCCTCCCTCCCTCCTCGGGTACCCGCCAAACCTCGCCGCCATCTCCCCCCATGACTCCGCCTCAGCCCAAAACCCAGGCTCGTTCTGGCCGCGCGCCCTGGATCTCGGCCATGTCTCCTGCAATTCCAGATTTGGAATCCGGCCTACCCTTGTTGGACGGTGCTGAAGGGGTAGTTGGTGGTGAGGTCTTTGACGATGGCCGCGGCGCCAGCGTCGCAGATGGGGTGCCTGCGACCGGGCATCGAGGGCGAGCGAGGGCGAACGGCTTCACGAGCGAGGCAGGGAACTAGGGGCGTGGCGCCGTGTGCGAGAGGCGTGGAGCTGTGATGCGTCAACGCAGAGGTGAGACCAAGCATCCTGGGACCAATGAAAACGAATGACCACAGCGAGTGGGTGTCTTGAATAAGACACGGATGCACTACAGCGCCCTGGGTCCCCGGCACTCACGACGAGGCGTCCAGGCCCGAGCCGCCGTGGCCCATATTGTCCTTGGAGAGGCCCAGGGGGCCGGCGGGCACGAAGTCGAGGCCCAGGGCCTTGCGCAGCCTGAGGGAGGCGGGGGGAGCAAGGCACACATGGTGACATGGATGCAAGGAACGAAAGGAAGCACCGATCACCCAGGCCCAGGGCCTTGCGCAGCCTGCAGAGAGGGGGGCGAAACAAGGTGGGGAGGAGAGCGGGGAGGGTTAGGAACAAGGGAGCGCAGGAGTCGGGGGCAGGCGGTGTTGGGCGTTGGGTGGGGCTTCGGGATGAATGTGCGTGTGGAAAGGATGAGGACGAGAGGGGGCCCGGGAGTCTGAGCCACGCAGCCAGCCATCGGACGGAGCTGGCGGGTGGATGCACTCACGTTCTTGCCTCCCCTCCAGAGGTCTCAGAGCTCTGAAAGCACCCCTGCTCCTGGGTCAGTACGGTGCGAGACACCCGCCCCCGCCCACCTCCAGGCCACGATGTGGTCGGTGCAGGACGAGTCGCCGCTGATGCCCAGGGCGCCCACCTTGGCGCCCGTGTCATCGTACAGGGCCAGGCCGCCTGCGTGCAGGTGCGCAGGTGGGCACCTCGGGTAATGAGGAGGTCTTCTCGGACGTTGACGCACTAGACAAAACACTTGTAGGCCGGGGCCCGGGATGGAGCGGCGGGGGGCGGGCAGCGGCAGCGGCTGGGCCGTGGCGGAATCCGGTGCCTCCTCTGCCTGGATGAGCACCTCCCCCACATGCCACCGCGCGCTGCCAACCAACGCCCGCTCGCCCGTGCCTCATCTTCCAATTCCCGAAAGGGTCACCCAACCCGAAAGAGGCATGCCGCCTTCCATAACAACCCCATCCATGGCATCCCTGCTCGCTGCTCACCACCGATGCCGATGAAGCCTCCAAGGCGCTGGTTTATCCTGCGGGCCGGGAGGGGCGGGGCAGGCGGCCTCACCAATTTTGCTGTGCCCGGGACGGCCGCAAGCGGTACTCAGCTTAAGGCCCGCGCGCCCGAGCTCTTGCCCGCAGGTTCAGGGGTTCCTCGCGCACAGGGGTTCCTTCCAGGGTCGAGTCGACGTCGGGGCTCGTCGCCCCAGCCCTGGCCTCACAGCGGGTCCTTCTTGCCGTCGCCCCAGTGGGAGGAGGGGCCTTTGTAGGCGGCGTCGGTGTTGACGGGGTGGGTGTTCTGCGGGCGGCAGAGTGAGGCGGCGGCCACGCACCAGCGGGGCGGCGAGGTGAGGATGGATCGCAAAGCTGCAGCACCGCAGCGCAGCAGCAGACGCCGTGCTGGGTGGGTGCCTTTGGACGGCCTCGGATCCACAGGGTGGGGAGCTAGGGACCCCTGCCCTGATGCCCCAAACCCTGCCCACACGCAACCTGCAACCCGCACACCTCGATGCCGAAGATGCCGCCGCCTGGCTGCAGCAGGCCGTATAGGTTGGCGGTGCTGCGCGCGAAGTTGTGCCGGCTGACCAGGTTGGCGGTGTTGGCCTTGACGCCCGAGACGACGCGCGCGGCTGCGTGTGTGGGAGAGGGGAGGGGGACGAGCAGCAAGGGTGGGAAGCATGGGAAGCGGGAAGGAGGCGACGCTCGGGTAACCGCTCGTAACGCAATCTCCGCGCAGTATCACGAGCTGCAAGGGCACGCTAGGCAAGCGCCTAGCGTCCCCGCACGCGTGCGCTCCCCGGCCCCACGCACATGGGTTGATTTGCGCGCGGCTGTCGCCCGAGTACACGGACACCTGCAACAGGCGGAAATCGTAGTGTCAGGACCAGGCAGAGCACGTAGAAAACAGACTTTGCACCCCCGCCATGCCGCAAAACTCCGGGATCGCCGCGCGAAGGCCGAGCTGCCCTACCTTGACGACGGAGTCCGTGTTGATAATGGTGCACCACCTGCAAGCAAACCAGCCGGCGCGTGTGCATGCACGAACCGGAGTTGCTTTTCCACCGCGCGCGACTCACATCTCAGTGCTGCCGCCCGAGTTCTGGCCGTCAAGCACGCTCTCCAGCGCCGCCTTAACCTCGGCCGAGTCCGGCAGGCCAGTTCGGGCGCTGGCGCCGGCAAGTGCGCCGAGCGCCAGCACGAGAGCGAGGGCAGCTGTGGCGGACCTCATCGTGACGATGGAACAGAGTTGTTACATAGTTGCCTCGCAGCCTTTATGTGGGCCCCTCGCTGGATCCGATCGAATCGTATCGGTTACAGCTGCTGAAAGAGGTGTGCGAGAGCAGCAGCTCAGTCTTCCAGGAAAGTATGACACTCCCAGAGAGGGGCAAGCCTGGTCCACCTGGCCTCGGTGACGCTAGGATGTCGCACAGGGCCGGCCCGGATGCCGTCAAGGAAAATGTTCCCCTGCGAAATGTTCCCCCGGATCCAAGTTCCAAGACTTCTCTAGCCGTGCTATGCTCTTCTCTTGATGCGACTGACTAGTCCAAGCAGCGAATAGCGCGACTGAGCTAAAAGGGGAGGTTGCCGCGGTCGCGATGGTATTCCGGTCGCACAGCGCGACAGCGGCAGATCCGCTGCGAGCTGTGCCGTGGTGTGAAAGCTGCATGAGCTGTACAGCGAGATGTAGTGCGGCGGCCAGGGCGCGTTGTTGGCAAGGTCGGCCCCCGCAAGCCACCGCGTGCTGTCAGTGTCGCGGGCTGTCCTCCCCAGCCTTCCAGGTCCTCCCCAGGCTGTTCTCCCCTGGTCCTCCCCGTTCCCGCCCTCGCCGCTCCCGCTGCTGCCGCTGCAGTTGCCCCATGTCACCGGTGGACGAGCTGCAGCTGGCGGAGGCCGTGACCGGCTGGCTGCGCGGCAGGTGTCGCGGTCGATGTCGGTGGTGGCTTTGAACCCGTCAGGGTGGCCTCTTTTTGGGGCGAGCCATGCACCCATGCGCAGCTGGGGAGGTTTGAACTCGTAGGCGGCGCGGCGCAGGTGGCTGTGGGGACGTGGTGCGACACGCGGCGCTGCTTGGGTACGGCAGCGGCGGTAGCTTTAATATGCCAGCCATTCTGTGCCCCCCGGCTCTCCCCCCGGCATTAGTGGACCACTGGCCGCCACAGGCCCAGACATAGCGTGCATCAGCGCTATTCCGTGGCTTCGCCCCTACAAGAATTCACGTTTTCGCAGGATACAGATATTCCTTCTTTGACTTCGTTCTAGCTTATCATTAAGTAAGGTTGCGTAGCGCTGCGGCGCTGCTCGACACGAGCGCTGGTTGTAGCACCTCGCCGCGCGTGGCCCCTTTCGCACGCCGTATCTATCCCGCAGTGGCTTCCCCAGCCGCCCCGCGTCCGTCCCCCCCCCATGCCGCTACACCCTTGCTCCGTCCTCGCACTGCCGCTGCCCCTGTCCCGCTAGCGTCAGATGCGACCGCCACTGATCAGGTCTCGTAGCGCTGCGGCGCTGCTCGACACGAACGCTGGCGGTAGCGCCTCGCTGCGCGTCGCTCCTTTCGCAAGCCGTAGCTGCTCAAACAGCTGCCGGCGAGGGGACATGCAGGTAGTTTCCGCCGGTTGCCGGGCGCCGGCGCCGAGCCAGGGCAGCGGCGCGTCCAGGGAGCCGCCGCTGTCGCTGCTTATGGCCTGTCAAGCTTAAGCTTCTAGCTAGGACAATTTTCGCCGGCGCCCGGCAACCGGCGGAAACTACCTCCAGTCAATGCGCCGCTACCGTAATTCACATGCAATTCAGCCGCCCTCGCCTAGCCTCTCAGCAGCCTGCGAGCGCAGCCGGCCCTGGGCCCAACACGCAGCACACAGTCGGCCGAACCCTCGCTCGACACCCGCACGCGCCCTGACGCCACCCCCGCTCGCCTCCCCTCGCCAACGGCAGCACACCCAGCTCGCAGCACCAACGGCATCCCTTTGGCCCACGGCCTGTACGGAAGTTCACGGCTGTCCCAGGCACGTGTAACAACAACAACGGCTCCCTGCCGGCCAGCTCCCAACTCCCTGGACGGCGCGAACGAAGGAGGCGGCGCAGCCGTACAACGTCCGTTGGGCATGTGACCGTTAGGCAGGCAGCTGCGCAGTTAGTGGGGCCGATGGTCGTACAGACACTCGCTGTCCCAGAACGAAGGTTCCACTATTCTTTGACGCCAGTGGTAGATCGACGCCACAGCCCCCATGCCCCCATGCCCTGGCCCAAGCTACACCTCACTTGGACACCTCATGGCGGTATGGCGGCCCCACCAACATGGCTACCACCTATTTGCAGTGCCAGATAGAACAAGTCCCCTCGCCAACATACTCGCCGCTCCGTCGCCTCTCAGGTGTACAGCCGGGCACGTCGCACTGCCAGGCATTCATCCGACATGGACACCGCAGCCAAGACAGCTGTCCACACACAGCGGGCTCAACCCGGCAACACACGCCTATGCGCCGCTAGCTCCGTAGAGCCCAGGTGTGAGCCGGGTGGGTCACACAGGTCACAAGTCCGCCCTGGGCCCTGCCGCCGGTTTATTGCGTGCCCTTACTGCCGCCCAGGCTGCAGAGACCAGTGCACCTCCTCGTGGCCCGCTGATTCCCAGTCCTCCGGCCCAAGCCGTCCTCGACCTCACCACCCTGCCAGCCCCCGGCCGCTCCTTGCAGCTGCCCACGCCCTCCATCCAGCCCGCTTGCTGCGGCACCTCGCCTCACTCCATCCCTCCATCCTGCTGCTCTCTCCGGCTCCCCCGTCTCACTGCCTGACTTCCCCCTGCTGCTGCTGCACCGCCACCTGTTGCTGCTGCTGCTGCTGCTGCCACTGGCCCTCGGCGTAGCGGCACACCGCCTGGCAAGCAAGGGGCGGGGGTGGGCGGGTAGCTAGGGCGGCGGGCAGTGGTGCGATTCTGCTGGCGGCGCTCGGGCTCTTGTGCGGTCCCTCGCGGGGTAGCAGCGCCACCCAGTGCGCATGCAGGCCAGGCATGCGTCCCTCTCCTTGCCCCTTGCCTCCCACCTCCCACCTCCCACATCCCTTTCCTATCCCACCTCCAAGTTGCGGACGACCTCGTTCTCTATCCGGCCCTGGATGAGGGCTACCGGCAGCCAAGCCTGCGGGGAGGAGGGTAGACGGGGGCGACGGAGCTCACGAGCCGCCAGCCGAGCGCCGTCTCGGCAAGGTGACCAGCAGCCGCTGCTCCACCTGCGGCCCCCGCTCTCGCTCCTCCTCCCCCACCGCACCCGCACCAGGCTTGCACCACACCCAATCTCCACACGCCCGCTCCTTCCTCGCCGCCCACCTGCGGCTTGACGTAGAGACCGTACGACAGCAGCGTGCTGCGGTCCGCCGTCTGCTGCATGCGCCACACGCCGCGGAAGGCCTGCGGCGGTTGTGTCCGGATGTAATAGAGAGGGCCACCGTAGGCGGCAAGCTGCTCAGGCAAGGTGCGCGCGCCCTCTTGCACTTCCTGTCCGAACACCTCAGGGCGGGCGCCTGCCATAATCAACCTTTTGCCTTCTTGACGTTGCCCGCATACTACCGCCTTCACACATCCCACTCAACCCTACCCAACCCCACCGCACCTGAAAGTCGCCCTCCAGCAGCTCAAAGGAAATGTCCGAGGGCGACACACCGGGCACACTGGGCGGGCGGGAGCACGAGCGGGCAGGGAAACCCGGCAGGGGGGACGTGATGGGAGGCGGGGGTGCGGCTTGGCGTGGTGCCGGGGCAGGAGCAGAAGCGGCATCGTAAACACGTGACAGCCCTTTCAGCCACCCGCCCCCCCAAAGTCCATACACCCAGCGCCTCCGCCCGACTCCCCCAGCTTGCTCCGCTCCCCTCCAAAGACCCACCCACCCACCCACCCACCCACCCAC
>BDDC01002482.1:672-12585 GCA_001662425.1 Chlamydomonas sphaeroides | reverse complement strand
GGTCCAGTACGTCCCCACGCCTGGGTCCACCCCGCACAGGAACAGGTCCTTCAGCTCTGCCGCCGAGATCCGGACCCCGGCCTCGGCCTTCTGGACCTCGTCATCCGGCCGCCTCGCCGGGCGCTGCATGGCGACATAGAAGTCGACGCCATCGGTGCACCCGTACCCGGCGAACTTGCGGGCGGCCGTCTCCAGCTTCTGGATCCGTGAGTCCAGCCCCAGGGCCACCCAAGGGCCATGGCCGGGGTCAAGGCCATGGGCGCGGGCCCACTCCGCAAATGCAGCCGCCGTGTTCTGGCCTGGCCCGCAATGCCACCGCCCGGCAGGCGCGCCGCCGCCGCCGGGCGCAGGCGGGCTGGACGCAGGCGCACCGCCACCGCCACTGGGCGCAGGCGGGCTGGACGCAGGCGGGCCGCCGCCGGCGCCAGGCGCAGGCGGGTTGGGCGCAGGCGGGCTGGACGCAGGCGCGCCGCAGCTTTAAACCACAGACATCCCTAGCACTGGCAGCACAGCGGTAGGCATCAGGCCTTGCCGCACCCAAAGCTCACTAAGAAAAAATGCACATACATGCGTCAAATTGCGTCCAACTCCAATACCTCGACTGCAGCGCCAACCTGCGCCAAAGGCTTCCCCAAGCGAGCGGAGGCAGCGCCGCTCAAGTGCTGCTCCACATTGCCCGGGGTGCGCAGGGGCACAGGACGCCGGCCGGCGGCCTGGCGCCCACGTACACTACCCTGCGCCGGTGTGGGTCCGCCCCCATCAGTCGCACCTCAGTACCCTCACATCCGCCTGCCGGCCCGCCTCGCCCACCAGCCGCATCGCGCGCGCCGCGGTCCGCGTGGCCACCGTGACCGGCAGCTCATCGTTGTCCAGGTCGGTGCGGTCGTCCGAGTGGAGCAACTCGACTATGCCCCCGTAGCCCCCGTAGACGACAAGCCCGAACAACGCTGACACCGCCACGCCGTAGCCGCTGCCGTAGTGCCGCTGCGGCGGCCCCTCGTCGCCCTCGTCGTCGCTGGAGTCGTTGTCAACGGCGCGCAGGTAGCGCTGGTATCCGGGCCAGCACTCCGTGTCCAGGGCCAGCGTGACCAGGTGCGGCAGGCGGCCGAGCGAGGGCAGCGCGTGCAGCGGCCGCCTGGCAGGCCTCCTCAGTAGCGGCCTCGAGCTCCAGCTTGGTCAGGAGCGGCATGCCCTGGGCGATGGCGACCGCAACATCGCCGCGGAGCAGGGCCGTGTCTATGACGAGCTCGGTTGTGGGCATGGGCTGGGGCCAGCTGGGGCCGGCGAAGGCGCGTGCCAGCGAGAGACTGGAGAAGGGGAAACAGGGAGGAAGGTTGAGTGCCAACGCCGGCGCGGTGGGCAAGGCGGCAAGCCGATGACGACACTCGCCAGCCCCACCACGGTGCACACTTACACGGCCGCGTGACGCTCCTGACTTGGCTCAGCGTCGTCTCGGAACGTGACCTTGACCCGCAGCGGGCGGCACCCTCGCTCCAGCCTCCGGATGGCTGCCTGAGAAACCTCCGCGGCCACCACCTTCATGTATGACCTTATCGGCCTTCCAATCATGCACAGAACGTCGAGCTGCTGCTCGTACGCCGCGCGCGCATCCTTGCAGGCCAGGATGAGGTTCGTAAGGGCGTCCTTGTCAAGGTGCCGCGCGATATTGCGAAAGATCTCCTTGATGCACAGCACGTCGAAGAGGCCATCAGCGTGGGCGCCGGACATGGCGTTGTGGTGTGCGAGTGCAGCGCCGGGACAGCTCTTGCAGTGCTAGGTCGCTGATGAGAGCATAGCTGCGAACTGAATCTTAGCATAGCAATATCATGGCATGATCCTCGTTGAAGACCCCGACCGGTACGTCTCGCGCCCCTTCGGGTGCATTCAAACTCTGCGACAGGTACACCCGACTAGGGGGTTCCGCGGTTCCCCCTGCACCCGACAGCTGCCGCCGGCACGCCGCCCTGGAGCCCTTGCCTTGGCTGCCAGGTAAGTTGGCCGGCTGCTGCGTGCCGCTGCGTGGCTAACTCTCTTGCTCCCCAAACTCTACATCCGTCACCCCCCCCACTCCCTCCCAACCTGCATGCTTGTTACCCCATTATTTGCAAGCTTGGCCCCCCCTCGCAGCGTGTAAAGATGAGAAATCGGGGTTTCCAATTACAACCAGAAGGATGCCAGGAGAGGAGCAGAGACCACCTTGCAACAACCGCTCGGGGTTGCAGGATTGCCTGATTGCTGGTACAGGAGAGTACAGGTTCTTGACTGCGCCTGTTTTTTTTGGCTATGCCATGGGTCTGGCACACAGCAAACCTGTCCCAGCTGCGCATGGGTGCATGGCTCGCCCCAAGAAGAGGCCAGCCAGACCAGACCACACGGTTGGTTATAATGCGGTCATAGCTGGACCACTTGAGGGGTCTCGGGCACCACCCAATCTCCGTGCCCTTACCCCACGGGCCGGACATAGCCGCCCGAACTGCCTCCACGGCAGGACCGTATCTCTTAAAATCACGCCGCTGCCGCTGCCCCTCTAGCTGTGTCGCAGCCGCTTGCGGCGGCCGCTACCATCCCCTCCGCCTTCGCCGCCCGGCCCATCGCCGCCGCCAGGGCGGAAGCAGGCCGGGCGCTCGCTCAGCCCCGAGCAGCTGGAGGCGCAGCAGCAGCAGCAGCAGCATGTCCAGAGCGGCATTAAGGTCAAGGTCACAATCTTAAACGTCTGGAGAAATGCTGTATTGTAGTGGGTGGAGACTAAAAGAAATGCTGAAGTTGTACTGGGAGGAGGGAGGGCAGGAGCGTGTTGTTACGCTGCCGGTAACACCTCGCTGTCCCGCTGCTGGTGTTACTCATCCACCCCGCCGCCCAGTCACCCACCCATCACCCCGCGACGCTCTCTCCATGTCGTGCCGCAGCCCTGGCAAGCTTGCACGCCATGCGCACGCCGCGCCCCATGCAGCATCTCCGCACGTCATTCCTAGCCCCCGAGCGCCCCGTGTGCAAGGCGACGCAGCAAGCACGGAAGCGCACTGTTGGGCTGCAGGGTTGGGGGGTCGAGCATGGGTATGCCGACTGCCGAGATGAGATGGGCCAGCCAACGACGCCATGTCTCGGCTCCTTTCGTACGCCTCCCCGGGTCCTGCATGGCCTTGTCCGGCCTTGTCCAGCCAGGTATCGGGCAGCAGCAACACCAAACACGCAAACAGCCTACCATAACGGGCTTGAGCCCAACAGCTACCGCACCTACAGCCACACGCCTGGAGCGTCCGCGACGCTGCTACCGCATCAGCGGGGGTCGTCACCCCACGGGGACATCCCCTGGCTATCAGCTGGCACTGGGGGAGGACCCCACGCCCGTCTACCGGTAGCTCCCTGCACACATGAGGAGGCCTCCTAGGACACATCGCGGCTCACGACCAGGTTCCCCGAACTCCGGCCAGCCCCACCGCCTGGCCCCATACCCAGCTCGCGCTCCGCCACCGCTCCTGCAGGCAGCGCCGCGCCCCGCACATCCTGCAGCTCTCCCCCTCATTCCCGCCCCCCACCCCTTCCCCGAGCCCCCAGCCCTCACGCCGCCGCTGCGCCGTGCCGCCCGCGACCCGCCTCCGCCAGCGTGCCCAGAAGCCGCCGCCGCGCCGCCGCAAACGCCTCCCGCTCCGCCGGCCCGCCATCCGCGCCGCTCTGCTCGCCGCGCTGCAGCAGCTGCAGCACCATGTCCGCCCGAGCTACGTTGCGGCCCGCGCCGCGGCCCGTGGCGGTGGCGCCGCCCACAGCGTTGGCCAGCGCCAGCGTCTCGGCGGGCGCCCAGCCGCGCGTGAAGCCCAGCACCACGGCAGCCGCGAACGAGTCGCCGCAGCCCACCGTGTCCTGCACCTCCACCTTTGCGGTGTACAAGGGGAGCAGGAGGAATGGGGAAGGGGACAGGGAAGGCGAACGTCAGGAACGTGAGGGCGCGGGATAAGAGAAGTAAGGAGCCCAACGGGATGTTCGCGGCATGCGAAGGGGCCACGGAGGCCAACCGCACCACGCCGCCGCACCTTGACTGCCGGCATGAACGTCGCCCGGCCCGTCGCCGCCGTCGCCGCCCGGTCGCCGCTGACCGCGCCACGGCCGTTCCCATTCCCATTCCCGTTGCCGCTTCCGTGGGCCGCCGAGCCCGCGGGCCCGCGCTCCACCAGCAGCGCCCCCGCGGCGCCCAGCTTGACTACCGCCCACTGCGCGCGGCAGCCGGGCCGAGACAGCACCCAGCGCGCGGCGGCCTCGGGGTCGGTTAGCCCCGTCACAGTGCGCGCCTCGTCCTGTTGTTGGAGGGCAACGATGGGATGGAGAGCCGCGGCGGGGTGAGTGCAGGGGCACCGCCTGGCGTCCGGCTGTGCAGGACTTCCACGCTGGTTAGCAATCAAACAGGCTGGGCTAGTGACGGCTTTGAAAGGGGCTGTTCGCGCCACTGGCCCGGCACCACCCAACAGCCGCGCTGGCCGTCCTCGCCCGGGCCCCAACCCGCACCTCGGTCATGAGCACCACGCAAGACAGGTCCAGCAGCAGGTCCAGCGCGGCGCGGCGGGGGCCCTCCAGCATGGTCTGGCAGCGGGGGCCTGGAGGGCGGCGGGCGGAGGGCGGCGCGAGACGGATGGTCTCAGGCATAGAGATGTCGAGGAAACCCCGTGGCATCCGTGACACGGGATGCCCCTTTCCTGCCGCTCTGCGGCGGCCCACACCCCAGGTCTGCGGCTGTGCCCCACCCGGGTCAAAGAAGATAGCTGTGCCGTGCGCGATGGCATCGATGCAAGCCGCCTGCACCGCCGCCAGCGGCAGCTCGTCGAAAATGAAGCCATTGGTGAAGAGGGCCCGCGAGGAGCGCAGCACCTGGCCGAGGCGGGGAGGGGGGCGGCAGCAAGGGTGGGGCAAGGGAGGCCGTCGGGCGGAAGGGAGAGTGGCCAGCGCAAGGGAAGGCGGGCAGGGCCGCACAGCAGAGAGGGGCGGGCTAAGCTCGGGGGCACGGCTGGGCGGCCCTGGCCTGCGGCCGCTTGGGACCATTGCATGCCGCCGCCAAGCCCTTGAACTGGCGTCTTCCCCCGGATTAAAGCACGCAGCGCACACGTGGGGGTGCGCTTCATAGTTGTCCACATGACGCGCCAGCGTGGCCCCGCCCCCCACCTGCGTGGCGTCCTGCGGCAGCTGCGTTATGCCCTGCAGCAGCGGCCAGGGCTGCGGGGAGGGAGGGCGGGGAAGGGCACCACTTGGGGTTGGCTGCTGCTCTGCGGGCGCCGCGCAGCTCCAGCTGCTGTGGGCTGCACCGGGCAAGCCTCCGCGGCCAATGCCCTCGGCGTCGGCGGCCTGGCTACAGAGGCGGGGCGGTGACAGCGGTGTTGAGCGCTGTGGCCGGGGCCCTAGCTGGCGCGGCACCGCTACTGGCATAGTGATGGCTCCAAGGTTGCAGCGGAGCTCCCGGCATGCGGAGCGCACAGCGGCCGCCGCCGACAGCCTTCCCGGCCCCGCACAACCACCGCCCGGGCCGTGAGCATAGGGCCAGGCTCGCAGGCGGGCAGCCGCACGCCGGCCGCAGAGCCTATTGCGCCTCCGCCCATGCCTCCGCCCAGTCCGTGGCCCCGGCGCACCCCGAAGTCGTATCGGCTGCAGAAGGCGTGCCGCCCGGAGGGGTCCACGAGCACAAAGCAGATGAGCGTGGAGTCCAGCGAGCCGCCGCCCACGGGGGCCGAGGTGGAGGGGGCCGAGGTGGAGGGCGGCGCGATGCGGGTCGTCTCCTGGATGCCCTCTTCCTGCGGCACCCAACGCGGCGCAGATGCGCGATGAGCACGGAGTTGCCAGTGCACTGCTCGGCTGTCGAGCCAACTCGCCCGCTTCCGCCCAGTCCCCTGCCTCTCGCCGCACCCACTACACGCCATCCCAACCGGGCACCAGAAACCCCCGTCCTCCGCCCAGCTCTCCTCCCTAGAAAGTCCCTCTCCCCACATCCCTCTTTCCCCTCGCCTGACTTGTCCCCGCCTCCCGCCCTTCCGTCCACCCTGTACCCTCCACCCGTACCACGTCCCCTGCCCCTCTCCCCATCTCTCCCTCGCCTCCCTTGCCTCCCTCCCTCGCCTCCCTCCCACGCCTCCCTTCCCTCCTCCGCCCCCTCTGCGCCCGCACCCGCAGCACGTCATCCATGAACTGGCCGTACACGTCGCTGCCGATGTGGCCCACACTGGCCACGGCCATGCCCAGCCGGGCGGCGGCCACCATGAAGTTGGCGTTGCCGCCCACCTGGCGGAGGAGGTGTGGGCGGGTGGGTGCGAGGAGCAGGGAGGGGAGGCGGGTTAGAGCTGGGCTTGGAGGGTGCGCACGGTGGTCTTTGGTGTCTTGGGCGTCTTGGGCGTACACATACGAACACGCCCGCTTGAGCTCCTCCTGGCTCAGCGCCGGCTACATGCGGGGGCCGGTACGAACTGGCGCTGAGCGAGAAGGAGCCGGGGCGCGAGCGCGCGGCTGGGGCGAGGGCGGCCACCTCCCATTCCGGGCCTGACGTCCGGCACCCCTATGCTGGCCCTCTCACAGCACCCTGCACCTGGGCCCTGGCCTGCCCCCCAGGGCCCTCTCCTGCATCCAGCTTCGGCAGGTGGACCAGTAATCGGTCACAACCTACTGCGTCTACGGTGAAGAAATCCCCACAGCCAGCTGCTGCTGCAATGTGTGAGTTGGCTAGCGGGGTGCCGTTCGAGCTGCTTGCATGTGGAATCCCAATGCGGCGGCGCGGGGCATGGCGGCGCTCCTTTGGGCTGCTCACCTCCCAGCAGGAGCGATCCGGCGGCGAGCTAGTCAGCGTGTCAAGCAGCTGCCGCCGCAAGGTCAGATCGGTGGGCGGCAGCTCTTCCAAGGCCAGCACGGCGTCTGCAGCCATTGCATGAAGGAGTCAGGGAACTGGCCAGAGGTGTGAATGAGGTCGGGGCTGGCTCGATGGCTGCCGACCCCCTCTGCCTGCAGGCCCCCGGCACGCCGGCCAGGGACCCCGCACATCTAGCTAATGTCGCCAATGCAGCCCCTGGGCCCCTTGACTAGGATTGCGCTTTTGCTGGCGTGGCGTGCTCACCCACGCAGAGGTTCCCAAAGCCAACCACTGAGATTTCCTTCGCGACAGAGCCGCCCGGCACCGAACGAGCCGTGCAGCTGCTGCCGCGACCGGTCCGCTGTGCTTGCAGGTCCGCCGGTGCTTGCCATGGCAGCGGCGGTGGCGCCCAGCCGATGGCGCGAACGCCGACTGTTGAGCCACCTGTCGGAGCCGACTTGCCCCGCGGCGGCGCTATGCTGCCTATGCTTCTGTTCAACATCCTGCGGTCTTGTGCCGCTTCAGGAATTGCTCAATGGCTCAGGGCCCAGAGATGGCGCGTGAGGCGTGTTCGTGACAAGGGCACCAGTCAGAAGGTAATCGCCACAGCTATGTATGTGCTTATAGTGCTGTATGCATACACCCACAGTGAGGGAGCTGAGGGAACTTTCCAGGCATTGAGGAATTCGCATCGCCGGAGCCAAACCCCTGCAGGCAGAGCCACCTGGGTCACATATTGATTATCAGAGAAGCTTGTTGTGCATTCATAACATAACTTGTGCCAAAAATGCGAGGCTCCAGGCCGTCGACGTGTACTCGGTCCCTAGAAGCATCTCTCTGCACCACCAGCTACCCTTCAGCACCAACTGTGCGGAGGACACGCACTGCAAGAGTGAGAGGCGTTGAAAAGGAGGTGATACTTTCACCGCATGCGCTTGGCCAACCACCTCGCTTGCTCGCGAAACAGGGGCCGCGCTGCCAGGCACAACCAACGACGACATATGCTGGATCGGAAACTCGCGCTGGCGGTAGCGTTGCGTCCACTTCTGGGCGCGCGCTGTCGGTGAGCCTCCGCAGTATGCGGGCTTGCAGCAAGCGCTCCCGGCACGCGCTGCAGCCCGCATGCCAACATGCCCCAAACTGCAGGCGAAGGAGAAGCTAGCGATGCTCGACAAGGCCAAGGACCGGCGGTTGACGGCCCTGGCACAGGAGGTCTCCACGCCCTACAAGCAGGGGGCCCCCGGCATCGTCGACGTCCGGGTGAGCACAGCAGCTCACGCCGGGCTTGACCGCGCAACACGGGACCCAGCGCCACCGCAGCCTGCTACTCTGCATGGCCCAACACGGCGTCATGGCTGCATGCCTGCGAATGAAACGGCCCCGCCACGTCCGCTGCCCGCCGCGCAGCTCTACCACGCCGCCGTCGAGTCTCAAAAGCGCATGAGCGCCAAGCTGGCTGAGGCAACACAGGTGCGGCCGGTCAGACGGGGCCCACGTCCCTGGGTTGCCCTCCCCTCTCCCTTGGTACCGTACATACCGGTACCTTTCCTGCCCGCTCCAGAACCACGCGTCGCCCTGCCAGACCCACTCTGACCCTTCCCTGGGCCGTGCTCCCGCTGTCTCGTGGCTATCCGCCTCGAGCGTTGCCTATCAGCACACGCGCCCTGACCCCGGCCCCTGCCCTGCCTGGCGGCACGGCCGCAGCTTGCTGCCGCCCTGGCTCGCGCGCCTCGGGCTCATGAGCTGCCCCTCGCCTCCTCGCGCCCTGGCCCTGTGGCTCGCAGCACACGGCCTTCCTGGAGCGGCGGCTGGAGGAGGCCAACAAGGACCTGCAGGACGCCTCCGCCTTCCTCAAAAAGGCGAGGGCAGCGGCGCCGCGCAGCCGCCGCAGCATCACTGAGAGGCTGGCTGGTGGCGCTATGCATAGCCTGGCGCAGCTGGCATGCCTGCGGCCCCCTTCCGCCTCGTCCAGCTTGCTGTTATGCGCCGGCCTGCCCTTGCCTGCCTGGCCGCGCCGCGCGGCCGTGCATAGTCGGCCCGCGGCCCGCCCACCAAATCGTACAGAACAGCGCTGCGTTACGTAACTGAGGCGAGTGGGCGTGCCCGCCCTCCACGATGGCGTTACGTGTCCAGGTGGCCATGGAGTTCGGCACCACCAGCCGGCTGGTGGAGTCCACGGCGGCGGCGGTGCGGTTCGGCGTGGACGCGGAGGACTCTGTGGCGCGGCTGGTGCGGCTGTGCGACCGGCTGGAGGCCATGGAGGCGACGGTGCAGGTGCGGCGGAGGGGAGGACCCGGGGAAGCGGAGCGAGGTGGAAAGTATTGGCAAAGGGGGAAGGCCCGGGGTGATTGGAGGGTATAAGTGGAGTAGTGAGGGCAAGGTCACCAGCAGCCGGAGGCCGTGGAGGCCACGGCGCAGGCGCGGTGGAGGGGAAGCGGCCGTGCGGCGCTTGGCTCCGCGTGAAACAGACGAGGCTCCGCGGGGGAAGCACCGTAAGGCCGCCACCGGCTGGAGGCCGTGGAGGCCGCGCCGTGCGGATGAGGACCCAAGGGGCGGGTGTACGGTGCGCAGGGAGCGAGGCGGAGGAAAGGTTCCAGCGGCTACCGCGGGCGCCGCTGAACAGCTGGGAGCCCGGCCATGCCGTCACGGCGGCGGCCGGCGGCGGCACATCGGCGGCCGTGAGGCCCTGGCCAGCTGCTGAATGGACCGCACGGGCCGCGACGGCTGTCGCCAGCAGCGCAACACATGTGGGTGCAAGCCGAGGTCCTCCCTGCGCCGCCCCTTCCCGTGCCTCGGCCCGCAGGAGCAGCGCGCGGCCTTCGGGCGGCGCGTGCCCCGCATGGTGCCCATCGCCTGGGTGGGCGTGGCCTCCGAGGTGAGCCGGTGGGGAGGCAAGCGGAGGGAGGGGTCGCGGGGCAGCGCCCGGCCCTGTCTGAGGGAACGGGGCCGTTGCCGGTCTCGTACTCAAGGTCAAGGCAGGGTAGGACGTGTGCTGCGGCGTGCAGGTGCGCCTGGGACGTATTGTTAGAATCGCTGGCTAGGGCCCCGTGGCGTCCCAAGTCGGACTTGGCCGCTCGCGGTTCGGCAGACCACAGGTCCGAGGCGCACCGCCACCCGCGCTTGTCCGCCCCGCACCCGGCCGCCGTGCAGGTCAAGCTCATGGGCGACTTCGACGGCTGGACGCGCGGCTTTGAGCTGAGCTCGGGCGCCATTGACAGCGACGGGGTGATCCGCACCTTTGAGGCCGAGGTGCCGCTCATGCCCGGCAGGTGGGTGGGAAAGTATTGGCAAGAGGATGTGTTATCGTGCAGGTGGGGCGCCGCAAGCGGCAGCTGGCAGGCCCAGGCTGCGGCTGCGAGGGCGCGCTGCGTCCTGCGCCCCCGGAAGGCAGCGGAAGGCAGCCGGCGTCGGGCAGCGCTGCAAGGCCTCTTCCCGGCCCGTGCTGGAAGCTAGCAGCCCGCTGCTGCCGCCTGCCTGCGTCCTTGCGGCCATCCGCGCCGCGCGGCCCCTACCCCCGCGTGCCCCCAGGTACCGCGCCAAGTTCCTGGTGGACGGCGGCTGGCGGCTGGCGGGCGACTGGCCTACGGAGCAGGACGAGCTGGTGCGACGGGACCCTTTGGGGCCGGGGGAAGGGAGTGGAAGGGAACGGCTGGAAAGGCAAGGGAACGGCAGGGCCCTCTGGGTCGGGCGGGGGGGTCAGGGACAGGGCCGTTGTGGGTGGCAAGGAGAGGGCCACACTCAACGGCCGGCGTGCGCGCAGACGGGCAGGAGCGGCAGACCTGAAGCTGGCGATTGGGGCAGAGCCCAGCGCTAGGGTTGGGGCATGGGGCCGGATGTGTTGGCAGGCAGTGCACATGCATGGATGGAGGAGGGCGGTGCGGGCGGCGAGCCTCTCGCTCACGCCAGGGGCCTGTCGGTTTCAGAGGCTTGATGCGGTTGCGTGCCCATGCTTGTCTGCTGCACCCTTGTGCCACAGGGCGAGACGAACAGCATCCTGGTCGTCAACCCCTGAGGCACCGCGCGGCGGCCGGGGCCCGCCCCTGGCAAGGAGCCAGCGGCGCCACTCGCTGGGGCTAGGGCTGAGCACGGAGAGCACGGGCCTGGGGTGAGAGCCCCTGCACGGCTGCACTACAGGCCGCTGTGGTGCGGCGGCGGCGGCAGCATGGACAAGCAACGGGGGTGGAGCCTGCCTCGGCGGCGGTGCCAGCAGGCGGCAGGCGCCCGTTGCGGAAAGCTGGGGGCGCCGGTTGGGCGCGGGCCGAGGGGATGGGGCGCTTGCCTGGACGGACGAGGAAGCCACACGAGGCGACCTGCAGCGCCAGCGACTGCTGCGGCAGGGCGTTGCTGCTGCGGGACCGGCCGCTGCAGCCGTTGGCCTTAGAGGGCGGAGGCGTTGCTTGCCTGCGTCAGCCAGCTTGCTTGCTTGCTTGCGGTGGCCGTGACGGCGGGCTCGCTGCGCTGGGGCTGTGCGAATGAGCACGCTGCGTCTCGGACCTGTGGCGTCGCGGCGGCCATCGCGAGCTTGACATGGCAGAGGCATGCGTGGAGCAACGGCGGCATGTGAAGCGTACCGCTCCTGGCGTACCGTGGCGCCGAGTTGGCGGCTCGTGGCCGCTGAGTTGGCTGCAAGGGCGGCCTCTTGCAGCTGGCTGGCGGCGTCGGGTGCGACCGCGCGGACTGCGATCCCGTCCCTCTGCGGCGGGTCTTGCTAATGAGAGTCAGGGGCACAGGATGCCATCTGCCAGGCAAGCGACGCAATCGCACCCCGGCCAGGTCTGCATGAGTGGACGCGCAGTCGCGCTCCCGACGGAGATTGGCAAGACCGGCATAGAAGCGGAGCCCAGACTTGGCCCAGGCTCGCGCGCGCCGTGAATACGTGGCGGCCTCGATATTGGGGGCGGCCTCTGAGGACCGGGTTCAGGATGTGGTATGGCGGAAGGTTATGCCGAATGAGGCTTAGACCTTTGTAATCCAAGCGAAGACGACATGTTCTGCACAGGGGAGCCCCCCCTGGTTCTGCAGCGGTGTTCGAGCGAAAAAGTTTCGTGAGCCCCCCCGACGCAAGCCAGGTGCTGTAAGGTGCCCCCTCCCAACTTACA
>BDDC01002479.1:0-12598 GCA_001662425.1 Chlamydomonas sphaeroides | reverse complement strand
ACGTGCGACGAGGGCGAGTACCTGCAGCAGTGCACCGAGGAGCCCAAGGACGAGTTCCCGTACTGCGAGTGCCAGCCGGGCGTGCTGCAGGCGACGCCGTACAGCGTGTCGTACTCTCGCAAGTTCGCCAAGGACGGCAACAACCACTACTGCTTCAAGGTGTCTGTCGACCAGCAGCAGTGCGGGCAGACGAGGTGTTGTGGCATGGTGAGTCGTTTCCGTGGCTGCAAAGCTTGGCTGGGGTTGTCAAAGGTTTGCGTTCGTCTATGTATTGGCCGCGTGCCGTGCTGACCCCCGCGGCGCGCCTCCCGCCCCTGCCCCCGCGCCGCCTCGCCCACAGGAGTTAGATAAGATTGAGTGGATGTCGGATGAGCTGAATTGCCGCTACGCGGTAGACGGCTGGACCGTGTCCACACGGCCCAACGCCTACCGCGCGGCGGTGTGGGCCGAGGAGACGGACAACCTCCTCGGGTCCACGGTGGCGGTGTTCAAGACCAATGACTTGGCCTTGACGCCGGCGACCGCGGACGGCGTAGAGATCTGCATCGCGCTGCGGGCGACGCACAAATGCAACAGCATGGAGTCGTTCTGCTACGGCGACGTATGCAAATACGCCGTCTTTGACAGGTGAGCGACTGCTGGGCCGGGACCTGCTAGGGCACGCCTTCGGATGCCTCGCGCGCTTCCGTGGCCCAGCGCAACCTCGCACGATGTCTACTTGCAGCCCGCTGACGCCTCGCTGCCCCTCTCCTCCCTCCCTCGCTCCTCTGCAGAACGGGTGAGAACGGCGGGTGCTGTGCAAAGGACTACGCTCCTGGCTTTGAGGCCGGGCGGTACAGCCGGCGGCGGTGACCCCGGCTCCCCGGGTCGCCAGGCTGCACGGCGCCAGCAGCAGCTGCGGCCACGCCTCGCGGCCCACTCCGCAACGACGCCGTCTTTGCTTGGGCAGAGGCAGAGGCTGGCGCGCTGGGCTGGCGTGTCGTGCGTGTGTTCAAGTGACAAGAACAAGGCTTAGACAAGCGACGAGAAAAGTGACTGCATGCTGGAGTAGGCTGTAGCTGTCAGGAATTCAGGAGCAAACCATGGGCAGGCTGCGGGTTATTCTTGCTGGTTGGCGTCGCGGGAAGCAGGGTAGGCCACGAGCAGTAGGCAGGCTGGAAAGCACGCCCCTCTACGGTACGGCGCGGCCGCCGCCCCTGCGGCACGGCGGCGGCGTTTCCTTTCTTCACCGACCCCTCTCTCCTTGTGCTCTTCTAGTCTTCATCCGTATGTACTGCGCCGCTCCTGTGTACGGTACCTTACTGTAGTGACTAAACTTCATGGGCTGGGCGGTGCTGCGGCTTTGATGTTGCACGCCCGCCGCCGGCGTGGCGGCGGGGTGCATGGGATGGGCGGGCGCGGCGGGTTGGCGCGTGTGCGTGTGTGTGTTTTGCTGCACGTGTACATGCGCGTCGGGCGGGCGTGTGCCGCATGTGTTGGGTCTAGGAAGCAGGTTTGCAGGAGGTGCATAAGGGCAAGTCAGGACACGCACGGACGTGGGGGTGACCGGGCTGCAGACAGGCGGCTAGCGCTGCTCGCGCGCAGGGCTGAGCTGACGGACAACTGAACTGAGGGATGGATACTCCATGGGCGGCCAGGCAGTGAAGGCAGGTGGCAACGTGGCAGTGCAGGCAGGGTGGCGAGTACAGGCAGGCAGTGGGCAACCATCCATCCATGCATAACAGGCTATGGGTGCGGCCCCGACCCGTGGGTCGGGGCTGCTGTTGACGCGCACGGCCGTCGGCAGCTGAGGGAAAGGGAAATTGCAGCTGAGCTGCCACGACGGGCACGTGATGAGCCATGTAACAGGCCAGACAGCGACCGCGACCCTGGACTGCCGGCGAGCGGGCGAGGGGCCTCGGAGGCAATGGCCTTGCAGCAGCTGCGTAGGCGGCGCTCAACATCAGGCTGCAGGGAGTTGTTGCCGCGAGGGCGGCAGGCGGGGGCCGCGTTGGGCAGGAGGCCTCCCGGCATGCGGTCGCACACCCCCATGCCTCACCCCAGGCCCCCGCGCCTCCAAGTCCTCATTCCGCAAGTTGCGGCGCCGGCTGCTCTCAGCACACCACGAGCATGCTATGCGCACAGCGAGAATGTGTGCAGCTCGGCCGTGTTGAGCGTGATCAGGCGAAAAGGAGGCTGAGGGAGGGCCAAGGGGGCCGGTGCGTACGTTGCAGAGAGGAGAGGACGAGGACGCGGCACATAGTACGCCACGCGGCTCCGACCAGAGCGTGGGCCGAGCCAGTGGGACTCGGGCGCCAGGGCAGGTGGGCAGCCTCGAGCACTGGCCCGACCCGGCGCGTTGCCTATGTCTTCGCCCTTCCGCCGATTACCTTCGCCTCGTCGCTGCCTCTACACCTTCTTGCTGCACTTCGGGTGGCTTACTCGCTTCCTCCCAAGTCGGTCTTCGGGGTGCGGGGTGCCATGGCTTATTCTGGTAAGCGGGCGCCGAGGCCGGTGGCTTCACTCCTCGCGGAGCACTGCGGCGCTACGCGGCAACGCCGTCAACGACCCCCCATTTTATTGGCGCGTGAGCACCGGATGCGGTGCTGCCTTTTGCGTACTTCCGCTTTCGTTGGTTGCCAGCAACCAGTCCACCGTACTTCGCCCAGAGCGATGACGCCCACAAGAAGACCGACGCGAAGGAGACGGCGTCCCGTGGGTCAGTCGTCACTTGACTATGCTGCCTTGGCTCCTTTCTCATAACCTCAACAGAGCCGCAACTCAAAGGCGTTTGGGTGATTGCACAACTGGCCGCGAGTTGGCGGGCGTTCGTATGAGAGGGACGGAGGGGTCGGAGCGAAGGGAGCCGGCCAAGGTGACACGAAACACATGTGGGGCAAGGCTGATGTCCCCGCCCCAGCACTTGCGAGGACATACATATTCCGAACACAGAGCACCACCTACTGACTCCAACCACATCGCTGACCTTGACGAGATACCTCCCAGGCACTGCTCAATTCCCCCCGACCTGCGACAAGCCACCTTGTATGTCGCAAACGGAGGCAGGCGCATCGTTTGTGTCCTGGCTACCCCGCTTCTCCGGAAAGGTCGGCAGACTTGCAACGTCCACTCGGCTTCCGAATGCCCGCGACGGGTCGCTCGCTTCTTCGCACCTCGCAGAAGCCCAAGCAAGCGCATCTCGGCGAGAAGAATAGCTTCGTTTATGACGAGCAGGTAATATCAGCATTCGCGGCAGCTGCTACTCGCATCCCCACATCCCCCCTGACGAACCACCGCGCATCGCGCAGACAAGGCGCTGGATTGAACGCGATGGCACATCTTCGAAAGTGGCCAGCCAAGAGCCAGGGCCACCGCCACTGACGACTCCTCTTCCAGTCGCGGCCGCATGCGGTTTGCGCTCCAGGTGGGAGTGCGCTTCCTGCCGGCGGGTGCAGAAACATGTACTTATCACGCTGGGATGGCGAACCGCTGGGAAGGTCCAGCGAGACTGACGGAACGAGTACCCCGACCTGTACCTCCGCAGACTTCCGGTCAGGCAGCGCTACGTGCTGCAATCAAACCTCACCGTCTCCGCGCCGGCCGCTTGCAGCGTTGATTCGCTCGCTGTCATTCCAGGCCTGCAGCACCTGGAGCTGCCGCTTCCGGGCTCGCCAGGCCTGTCCTCGGGCCCAAACAGCAGTGCCGCCTCCGACTGCAGCCTGCTAGACGAGGCCCTGGGCAGCTCCTGCGGCACCAGCAGGACCAGCAGCGCCAGCTCGGCGTCGTCATCAGCGGCGCGCGTGTCCCACAGCTACCGTGGCGTGGACGTCTTCGAGCTGCGACAGGCCCTGTGCAAGATAGAGAAGGCTACCGGGGCTGACGCGCCAGCCGCTGCGCCGAGCGTAGCGCCATGCGGCGGCGACGAGCCGCCCGCGCAACAGCAGTCGCAGCCCTACACGGCAGGAAGTGGTTCATCTTGTGCGGCACCAGCTGCAGTTGCAGCAACCGCGGCGACGGTTGCCGTGTCGTGCCCGGCGGGCAAGCTTCCGGCGCCCGGGGTCCGCGGGGGTGCCGGCGCCGGCGCTGCCGGTGGCGCCGGCCAGCCCACGGACGACGACGATGACCTTGCGCTGTGCAGGCGCGAGCCGTCCCTGACCCTGACGTCGTCGCTTGCCCTGTCGCCGGAGCCCGAGTTTGCCGCGACGGAGCCGCAAGACGCCTTCGCCTTCCCAGCGCCTGCTGAGGCCGCCGCGGCCGCACTGGCGGCGTCGCATCCGCCTGCGTGGCCTCAACTGCAGCAGGCCGCGCCGTTCAGCTTCCCCGCCCCCGTCGCCACGCCGACGGCCGCACCTGCGGCCTGGCCCGGCTTGCCGCCAGCCAGCCCCGATGCGACGCAGGCAGCCGCACCAGCCAGCGCGCAGCTGGGCCCGACGCCGCGTCCCACCCACCCCACGGCCGCGCCTGCCATTGACGCTGCGCTGCAGCAGCTAAGGCAGCTGAGCTCGGCCCTGGGTGCGCTCAGCCCGAACAGCGGCAGCCGTTCCCCCACCGGCGGCGACCTCAGCGCGGCGTTGGCGGAGGCGGCCAAGGCCCTGGCCAGCAGCGGCCTGGTGCCCGCCGCCAAGCCGGCCACAGCGCCGGGCAGCGGCCACCAGCTGCTGGGCCCGTCCTGCGGCCAGCCCGCCGCCAAGCCGGCGGCGGCCGATGGAGTCGAGGTCCTGGGCCCCATGACGCCGAGCCCGCTGGCGCATCGTCCCGGCGGGGCTAGCGCCTGCGCTGGCCGCGTGTCTGGCGGCGCTGCGCAGCAGCTGGCCCGTGAGCAGGCGGAGCTGGAGCGCCAGCTGCAGCAGGAGAGCGCCGCGCGGGCCGAGCTGCAGCGGCAGCTGCAGGAGCAGCGCACCGCGCGGGCGGCGTTTGAGCAGCAGCTGCAGCAGGAGCGGGCGGCGCGGGCGGAGCTGGAGGCGCAGCTGCGGGAGGAGCGGGCGGCGAGGGCCGCTGCGGAGCGCTGTGCGGAGCAGGCGGCGGTCGAGCTCGGCGCGCTGACGGCCGAGCACGAGGAGCTGCTGCTGTGCCTGGGTCAGGAGAGTGCCAAGGTGGCGCTGCTGTGCGAGGCGCTGGTGGCGGCGGGCGGCGACGCGGCGGCGCTGATGGCGGGCGTGGAGGCCCGGTTCCTGGACATGTAGCGGAGCTGCGGTGAGGAAGGAGCGGCCGAGGAAGCGGGCATGGGGTGAGGTAAGGGAGGGCATGCGGGGGTTAGCTGAGCTGAGGTCCGGAAGAGACGTGCATGGATACTTGTGCGGTCATAGCGGGCGGCGCAAGCGGGACCAAACATTGGACGGCACCGGCTGTGCCTAGACATTGACAGGTATCCAACCACTTCACGGTACGGTACGGTGCGGTGCGGTAGTAGCTGGTGGCTGGCTGGCGGCCGCGCGGCGGCCAGCAGCGGGCGAGGAGCACGCTGGACGGGGGTGACGTTTGTCGCAGGACAATGCCCGGCCAGCGGGGCCTGGCAGGCGCTGCGGCGCCGGGGCCTGCGGCCGGGGCGCGCGGGGCCGCAGGGTTGACGTTTCGCAGGACGGGGCTGGCGCTGCAGGGCGGAGCCCACGTACATAGCACGGACAGGTTGACCCGCATCACCATTACTGGACCCGCAACGGGCTGTGGCTAGGGTAGGGTAGCTTGCGGTGGCGATGCCGGCGCGTGTGGGAGCTGGGCTAGCCGTAGGACGCGGCCGGGGGAGCGCGGCCCAGTCGGCACGCGCTGTGGCTTTGGTCTCGTAGCTTGACGTCTGTTGTGTGTGGCGGGTAAGTACGGTATGGAGTGAGCGTGCTGCTGTCGGACACCAAGCTTGCGCGCTGGTGGAATTGGGCATGCGCATCAGAAACGGCGGCATGCGTACGAGAGACGGCGGCATGAGTATGAGAGATGGCGACATGGGTATGGGAGGCGAACCGGGCGTGGGGGTGCGTGTGGTGCCCCTGTGGCCTAGCCAGGGCAGGGGCTATTGGGCGATGTGGGCCGGACCGGCCGTAAGCCCGGGACTCGTGCCCCGGAGGATGCTGTGTGTTCCAGTGTTAGGTAGAACAGAACCCCATACGCAGGATGCTGTGTGTGGCACGTCTCGGACGCCCCAGCGCGAGCGCCGGGCCTCGAGCTTGATGGGCCGAGGGCGGCGCGGCCCTGAAGAAGCGGTTGCCGTGATGTTTGAGCGCATCCGGGGCATTCACGTGCGCGGTGCTTACGCGCAAACCCCAAGTGCAAACACAGCTACCTGCCGCCTGCTCTGGCTCTACGTCTCTCCCTCGCTGCCCTCTGTCTCTTTCTTGCGCGCTCCTCTCCCGCCCCGGGCCTGCTCGGCCTACCCTGTGCCCAAGCCGCGAGGCGGCTGGCTCCTGCGGGGGCTCAGCCGCCCCTCAACTGCCTACCGATGCGCCACCTGCACCCATGCACCTGCCTCTCTGTCTGACACCCCTGACGACCGCTGTGAATCTACCGCATGCTACCACCCTTCCACCCTGGCTGCTTTAGTATAGATGGCGTAAAATTCATTGCGGTCATAGCGCTCGCCGTTGGCATGCCCCCTCCTCAGTACTCGGTCTCAAGCAGGCCCCATCATCCTGCGCATCGCTACCCCGCATCCCCACCACTAAGCGCCCCTCCTTCCGGCGGCCCCGCCTGCCTGCCCTGCCCATCCCCGCAGAAGCCGCACGAGGCCGGGCAGGTCCGCAGCATGTAGCCGTACGAGTCCGCCGTACGGCACTCGCCGGCGGCCGCCCAGACCGGACACCATCCGTCCGGCGCCCGGTCTATGCAGTACAGCGGCCTGAACAGGCAGCGGCCGCACGAGATGCGGCAGGCGGCCAGCATGAGGTCCGGCATCGAGTCGCACAATCCGCGGTCCGCCCAATGCGGACACGAGTCGTGCGTGTCTGTGCACGGCGGCCGCGGCGCGCCGCAGCGGCCGCATGACTGCGGGCAGGCGGCGGACACGGCCGCGTCCGTCTGACAGCGGCCCGCCATGGCCCAGCCCGCGCAGCGCCAGTCGGACTCGGGGCAGGTGGCGTAGGCCCTGTACGACGGCGGCTGGCGGTACGGCTGGCTGAAGGGCGGCGGCGGCGGCTGCCGGGCGCGGGGCGAGGAGGGCGGCTCAGGTGGCGGGGGGGAAAGGAGGGGCGAGGGAGGCGGCTTCGGTGGCGGAGGAGAGGGGCGGGGCGGCGGCAGCGGCCCCGGCGAGGGCGGCCGGCGAGCGGGCCGAGGCGGCGGCGGGCTGGGCGACGGCCGCGGCGGCCGAGGCGCCCTGGGCTGCCCAGGCGGGCGCCGGGGCCTTGGCGGCGGGCTGGGCGACGGTGGAGGAGGGGGTCCGGGTGGCGGCGGCGGTGGCGGCGGAGGTGGCGGCGGCGGCTGGGGCGGTGGTTTCTGTGGCGGCGGCGGCCAAGGCGGGGAAGGCGGCGAAGGCGGACGCCGGCTGGGTGGCGGCGGTGGCCGAGGCCGTGGCGGGGGTGACGGCGGCGCCGGTGATGGCCGCGGCGATGGCGGAGGCGGCCTCAGCGGCGGCTTGGGCGGAGGAGCGCGCGGCGGCCTCGGCGACGGCAGCGGCAGCCTCGGCGGCCGCGGCGACGGCGGCGGGCTAGGCCGCCGCGGCGACAGCGGCGGCCGCGGCGCGCCCTCTACCGCGTCGCACGCGCCGCACGCGTGCGGGCACATCTCCAGCATCCAGTCGTACAGATCCGGATCAGAGCAGTACGACATCTGGGCCCACGTCGTACAGCTGCTCCGCTGGTCCGTGCAGCTCGCGCCGGCGCCGGCGCAGGCGCTGCAGCGCTTGCGGCAGGCCGCCGCCACGGCCGGGTCCGAGCAGCCGGCGCCGCTAGCCACCCGCTGCGGGCAGGCGGCGTCGATGTCGGCGCAGGGCTGCGCCGCGGGCGTGTAGGAGCAGCCGCTGCGGAGGGGGCAGGCCCGCGGCAGGTTGGGTGTGAGTCAGGGTGGGCCTGGCGCGCGGTTGCCTGCTGCAGGGGTACGCCGCCGTGCCCGGAGGTCTTGCATCATACCCGGGGCACGAACTCGCGTGCCGGTGCCCTGAGGCCCCGCCCCTCCCCGCCCCTCCCCGACCCACATGCCGCAGCTCTCGGCGCACTGCCGCGCCACCTCGCTGCTCGCGTTGGCGCAGCCGCCGCCGCCGCCCGCCACCGCCACCAACGCGGGGCACGAGGGGCGCCCGTCGGCACAGCTGCCCGGCACCGCCACGGGGCAGGCGTTGCCGCCGCGGTACGGCACGCTGCGCCGGGCCCCCGCCGCCGACGCGTTGGCGGCGTTGGCGGCGGCGGCGCCCACCACGGCCCACGGCCACGTGAGCATGCATGTACGGCAGTCCTCCGGGAAGCGCCAGGGGTTGGCGCCGTACGCCTGCAGGGTACAGTGAGGGCGCGGCAGGCAGCCCTGGGTTGAGGCTGGGCTGGCATTAGCGTGCCGGGTTGTGGCGACGCTAGGACGGTGTCCCCGCTGCCAGCCTCCAGGCCCCCATCACGCCTCCCCTGCTGCTGCCCCTCCTGCTGCTGCTGCTGCTCCTCCTCCTCCTCCTCCTCCTCCTCCTCCTCCTCCTCCTGCTGCTGCTGCTGCTCATTACCCTCCTGTGCTGGCCCCCTGCCCCTCCTGCCGCCGTCGCGCCGCAAGCTGCCCGTGCCATACGGTTGCCCCCGCCGCCCACGTGACCATCGCCCCAGTACCTCCAGCAGCTCAGTGGCAGCAGGCTCTGGAGTCGCGGCAGCGTGCCATGGTCGGGGCCAGAGCCCGCCGCTAGCCCTCCTGCCGCTCCTCCACCGCCCTCCTCCCTATGCACCCGCGCCCGGCCCACCATCTCCAGCAGCTCAGCGGCGTCCGGGTGCCGCGCCGTGATGGCCGCCAGGTCGGTGAGGCCGTCGCTGAGGCCGGGCCACAGCACGGCGCTGAAGTAGGCCTGGCTTACGGTGGCCCACCACTCCCTGCGGCGGGGCGGCCAAGAGAGATGCGGCAGGGAGGGACGGCGGCTGGGGCGCGGGGGAAGGCGCGGGAGGGGCGTCGCAGCAGCCGCAGGCCCCAGGTCCCTGGAAGCAAAGCCCAGGCACCTGGCCCTCCACGCCGCCGCCGTGCCCCTCCCCGTGCCGCTGCCCTGCCCGCACCCACATCGCGTTCCTCATCAGGTAAGCATCTGCGAGGGAGGCAGCGGGGGGCCCGGCACGGGTGGCGGGCTGAGCAGCGCAACGGAATGGTGCAGCCGCGCAAAGGCCCAGGCGCACACCCGCGCCAGACTCCCAAGCCTCTACCGCGATCCGCCCTGCCAAGCGGCCACTGCCCGTCCCCTCCTCACGCCCGCCCCCCCTCCTCCCCCTCCCCCTCCCTCCCTCCCTCCCTACAGCCCCAACCCGACAGCACATGCCCACACGCACCGGCGCGGAAGGCGCCCGACGCTCGCGCCTGGTCGTATGCCGCCACCGCCAGCCCCATCTCGCAGGCGCTCCAGCCCCAGTTCATGAGCATGTGGGCCGCCTCGTGGACCAGCAGGCTCTGGCCCGCGAACGACTGCCTGCGGGTAGCGGGCGGCAGGGCGGCAGGGCGGCAGGGCGGCAGGGCGGCAGGGCGGGCGTCAGCCCGGGATGGGGGAGGGCCATATCAATCCAGCCGAAAGCCGCAAGCCGGGTGGCGCGGGCGACGGTTGAGCTGCCCCGCACAGCAGGCACCCACGCCTGGCGGCGGGGAGCTTGCCTGGACCACCTGTTCCCCCACGTCCACGCCCAGCCCCTCCCACGCCCCAGCGCCCTTGCCCCCTTGCGCTCCTGCCCGCTCCCCAACGCGCTGCCGCCTGCCCGGGCCCCACCGCTGCGCGCTGAAGCCCGGCAGGCCGTCATACGTCTCCAGCACGTCCTCCTCGCCCACGTAGGCCGCAAAGGGGCCCGGCGGGAAGGTGGCGGCGCCGCGCACGTCGGCCCAGGCGAAGCCCGTGGCGGCGTCCTGCCGCGAGGAGCGGAAGCGCCGCATGCCGGGCCTTGGCGGGGCGGGGGCGAGGGATGGGGAGGGCGCGGGGGGCGTGGGAGGAAGGGTTTGGTTGGGCGGGGCAGGGAGGGGCGCAGCGGGAGTGCGCAATGGGTACGGTAGGGGGCGCGCCTCGTGCGAGCCGCGTGTGGGCAGAGGGTCCGGGCAGGCGCGCCGCGGCGCATCTCCAGCCCCAGCGGGGCCCTACAAGCTCCACAGCCGCGCGCACACGCTGCCTGGCCTGCCTGCCTCTCTTACCTTCCTCGCCAGTCGCCACCTCCTCCCTGTACCGGTACCGCCGTGCTGTACCGCCCCTGACCGTGCCCCCTGACCCATATCTGCGTCATCGTCGTTACCCGTCCTTTCCCTCGTCCAACCCCGGCTATCCCCAAGGGCCCCCGGGCTTCCACTTCGCACTCCGCCGCGCCCTCTTCCCGATTCTGCCCCCCCCCCGATTCACATGTCAGCCATCAGCCCTAACCCTCTCCTATGCCCCGCTCTCTCTCCCCGGCCGTGCCACCCTACCCCACCCGACCCACATGTCGGTCATGAGCTGCTCGCGGCCCACGATGGCCACCGCCGCGCCGTTGGCCCGCAGCCGCCGCCGCATGTGGGTCGGGCTGCGGCCCAGCATCTGGCCCAGCACGTACACCGCCCGGGTCACGGCCGCGGAGGACACCTCGGCCGAGGCCTGAGGGGGGGCAGGGGCCGAAGGGCGGGCGGGGGTGTGAGGGCGTGTGGCCGAGCGGGAAGGCGCAGGCGGGGATGGGTGCGGCGGGGGGAGGGGCGGCGCACGCACCCATACGCTGACGTCGCCGCCCAGCACCTCGCCCCGTTTGGTGAGCAGCGGTAGGTCGCTGGTGTCGTAGTCGGAGGGCGCCGCGGCGGCTATGGCTGCCGCTCGGGATGCCGCGCCGTGGGCCTGGTCAGCTCCACAGCACGCGGCCTGGGCGCCTGGCCCCTGGCCGCGCGTGTTGTGGCTCAGCCCGGCATTAGCCTCGGCGATCAGCTCCGCTAGCTGCTGCTCCAGAGGGTCGGGCAGCTCACGGCCGCCGTCATCGCGAACTGCGGGCGCCGCGCGGGTTGGAAGGACGGGACATGGCACGACAAACACACCGCTCGCCACAGGAGCGCACCTGGATCACTGTGAGCTGTAAGCGATGCTGCCAAGAAGACGCAGAACAAGAGTGCTGCCCACCCAGGTCGCCGCATGCGTGGGCGCAGCGAAGCACGCCCGCACAAGCTAGAAGCTTATCACGAGCTTAGTACACTCGTTACATAAGCTGCTGATTACTTTCATGGCGGGCAGCAAGCGCTTCCTTAGCGGGCAGCTGAAATGACGCCAGCGCATTCTGGTGTATAACGACAACTATATGCATGCTTACAGATGTTGAGCGACGGCTGCGAGCCGCGTTTGACTGTGGTGGGCGCTGCTTGCGACCGTTGATATGCAGCCGCGGCACCTCGCTATTGTGTGCCTCAAGCATTGAAATGCTATACTTACAGCAAACATGCTGCAGTTGCTGAGCTTTGGCAGCTTGGACCCAAGGGTCGTTGGGCCGCGCGGGGCCGGGTCTCAAGTCCAGCCGCCTCTCACGCCCGGGCTCGGTCGGGTGTCTTCGTCACTTGCGTGCTCGTGCGCCGTGCGTGTGTTGTTGGCCCTTGGCCTTGTCCCTTTGCTGGTTGACTCTGTGGCTGCGTGCCCCCCTGCACGTTCTGTGCCGGCCTGCTACCTGCGCTGGTGTACTTCTGCAGCCCGACTGCGGGCTCGTCCGCCGGTCGTGGCGTTTCCGTTTCTAATTCCACTTTCCTGGCTTCGGATCTGGGCCCGTCCTGGTGTGGAGTGAGCGGGTTTGTCTTGCCGTGATGCCTGGTGCGGAGATCAGCCTATGCGCGCTGCGCGGCTGATCCGTGGACGCGTCCCCTTTGGGGGGCGGCGTGCGTGGGGCTGGGGCTCGCCGCTGTCTAGGGCTGCCGCCGGTGTTCGTGCGTTCACGGGCCAAGGGACCGGCCCATGCGCTTTCCCGGTCCCGGTGTGCCGAGGCTTGGACCCAAGGGTCGGGTCGGAAGTCAACCACCCCGCAGGGAGTTTGGTCGTGCGAAGGTGTCCAAGCGTGCGTGCATTCCTGAAATGAAACATTTACCTGTCCACTGCCCAGATACCCCAGGGTAGAAGGCCACGGCACGCGGCACCTGCTGCAAAGAGCTGCCCTTCCCTCTCCGGGCACCACGCACAGGCAGTGGTCAGGCTGGGTCCGCCGCCCACAGTCCGAGCAGCGCCACAGCTATGGCCTGCTGACACGGCCGTGGCGCACCGACCCAAGCGTGGGCCTGTACCTGCGTCGTGTTGCTGGCGGGTTCAGAGACACGAGTGAAGCCAAGACCGGCAAGGCGCTGCGTGTTGCGCTCCACGTATCTGGGATGATATCAGAGGGGTTGACCTTCCCGGTGGTTGCGACTTAGTTCATCGCTGCGGCTAGCCTGGTGTTGCTAGTGCGTTTCTGGCAGCCGGGCTGTGTTCCTCGTCGTGTTCTGTCTCAGCTGTTAGGAGAAGGAGCATTACAGATGGACAAGGGGCCGCCGCGGAAGCACAGCTCCCTTGGCCCCTAAA
>BDDC01002478.1:0-12624 GCA_001662425.1 Chlamydomonas sphaeroides | reverse complement strand
CGCCTCACGCCTCACGCCTCACGCCTCACGCCTCACGCCTCACGCCTCACGCCTCACGCCTCACGCGCCCCAACTGCGAGGGCCCCCTCCCTCCGCACCCCGCAATCCCCAGCCTGGGCAGCCCCACAGCGGCGCAATGGCATTGCCGGGCGCAATGCTGCCGCCCAAGCACCCGAACAGGCCGGCACGGGTGTTGGTGTCCGACACATGGCAAACACACACGCCGGAACCCGCTGCTCTCCCCCTCCTGGGCCTCGTCCCCCAGGCGTCATCTACAAGCGCACGCTGCTTTTCAACGTCATGCTGCCGCCCGACCAGGTAAGATGAGTGAGATGTGGGTGCGAGGAAGCGCGTGGGCGGGCTCAAGAGCTGCCGACAGCACTTGGGCGGCTGTAGAGCAGTCGCTCTTCACCTGCAGCCGGCTCATACGTACATACGCACCACCCGCTGTCGCGCTGCCGCCCCATCACCAGACCACCATGGACATCATGGCGCAGATCATCCTGGCCTACCCGCAGGTGGGCTTCATCCGGATCTATCATTGCGTCATAGTAACATATACAATCAATTCATTTGATTTTTTGTAGAGGTTTCTTCATACCAGGACAATAGCCAAGCTGGACATCATGTGCAGGTTATCCCTGTGCCGCATGCCCCCACCCCCCCACCCCCCGCAGATGAACGCTGTAGCACAGATGGTGTTTGGTCCCAACACCGCAAAGGGCACCGCCGGCCACCTGCCGGCCGGAGTGCGCGGCGCCATGACGCAGATCACGGTCCTGGTGGGTCGAGAGTTGAGGCTACACTGGAAGCCTGGAACCGACCCGTGCCTATGACGAGCAGACGCAGCCATCTCGACCTGCAGTGTCGCTTCCGGACCCGACCGCCATGGGTCCTAGAGCGCTGCATGACCAGCCAAGCCGCTGCCTGCTCCACCCCTGGCGCCCCTTCCCCTTCCCCTCCCCTCCCCTCCCACCTCGCGCGCAGCCGTCCTGGATGTCTCCCGAGCAGGACGAGCCCCTCCTCAGCCTCATCGACCCCGCCGTGGCGCCCTTCTACCAGCTGGGGTCCGCATCCAGCAACAACCACTGGACCACACACGGCAGGTGCGCGCGATGCGCCGGGCGGCGTGGGGCGCGGGAGGGGGCCGAAGGGCAGGTGTGGCCGGGGGATAATTGCTCGTCACGGCTTGTAACGCGCCCGCAGCTCTGTGAGCCTGCTGCCCTCTCCGTCCTGGCCGCTCGGTGTTCGTTCCCTGCTTTCACCCTCCCCCCGCCCCGCCCCCAGCCACAACGTGATGCCCGACTGGAAGACCCGCTTCTACGCCCGCTACGACGAGCTGCTGGCTGTGAAGAAGAAGTGTGAGGGCGGGGCGGAAGTGCGATGGCCCGTACCGCAAGGGCAGCGTCGAAGGGGGGCCTTCTTCTTGATCTCCCTGCCCCTCCCCGTTGCCCCCCAGACGACCCCTGCAACCTCATGTCGGTCGAGTACGGAGTGGCCAGCGACCTGCCCAAGGCCACCTGCTAGGGAAGAGGGTGGGACATGAGCGAGGGGCCACGGAGGAGGGAGGCAGATGCAGCGCCGCTGCGGCGGCATGGCAACTGGTGGCCGGGTGCCGTGCTGGCGGGCGCAGGCCGTCGTGTTTGTTTGTTTGCCGGGCTAGCCCCGGGACGGCAGGAGCTAGCACGGGTATGAAGCCGTTTCGGCGGCGCATGCCGCAGCCCCGATGCTGCATGGCTCAGTGGGAGACGGGTGCTCTTCGGCGCCTTAACGTGATGGCCGCATATTGAATCTTGCCGACAGCGGGGTAGGTGGCATCGTGGTGGTGCCGTGGCGGCATTGCGTGAAGATGCATGAGCGTATGAACTTCGTGATAACACGTGATCGTTGCTGTGCGCATGTACACATGCATGACTGACGGGATGATGGCACCTCATCAGCTTGCGTCCGCGTCGTGCCGCGGCGCGTCTGCAGGAACGAACGCGCACACCGTACACAAGTGGCATGTGTTTGTACATAAGGGCACCGTACTTAAGCAGGTACTCAAACAGTCAACCTTCCGCCGCATGTGGCCTTACGGGCATGCAGTGCCGGTCGCGGGAGCTGCTGCTGGCTGGGAACTGCGCGCTGGGCCGCGCAGCAGATGGCTCTGGCTGACTGGGTGGGCGGGCGGGCAACGGATGACCTGATCTGCCGATGGCCCCCCTGGCTGTGAAACGGCGACCTCCGCTTTGCGGTGTAACAGTAACAGTAACAGGCAACGACCTGGACATGGTGCCTGGGATAACTCGCGGCACGGGGCCGCGTGTGTAATGTGCGTCCTCACGCGCCGCATGAGGCGAGGGACGGCACATAGTGGGGCACATCGGTTGCATGCGCCGCTGTCGTCCAAGGCCCAACCAAGCGTCAGTGGCCGTACGCAACCAGCCGCCCGGGGGTTGGGGTGGGTCCCCCCTGCCTTCCCACGCGTCCCTCCGGCGCGCGGCACAGCCAAGGCAGTCCGAGCCGCCCTCACACCTCACAAGGCACAACCCCCCGCGCCGCACCAGCACAGCGGCCGCAGGGCATGGGCAGGGTTGGGACCGCTGAGTTGGGCAGATCGGTACATGGGCTCCGTTGCTGACCGACGAAACGTGGGGGCCACGAGCACCCTCACCCCATCACCCCACGTACGCCACACCATTCCTCGAGCCTCCGCATCCCTCGCCAGGTGGCCGGCACACGCGTCATGCAGTGTCGTTGCGTGGCATTCGCCCACGCCCACCCCTGCACATTCACGCCTCCTACTTACTTCACGCCCACTCCTTGCCCCGCACACCAACGCCCCAACTCACTAACGCGCTCACGCCCTTGACAACACACGCACGCACGCACGCTACTCTGACACGTGCCACAAGCCGCACTCACCACGCCATACCCGCAGTGGGCTGGCCAGCGACTATGACCAGGGCCCCTTACACGCAACACACAATCCACTCCGTGTGTCGAAGCGCCGTACTCGCACAAGCCGCCGCCGCAATACCAGTCCAGCGACCACACGGCCCGCGCCCCGAGCACACGGCAAACGCCTTACGCTCACTCCGCGCCAACACCGACACATGTCACAAGCCACGCCCGCCTGGTCCGTCAAACACATCACCTAACTCGCGCATAACGTTGCCCGGGCCGACACCCAGAGCCCACAGCAGCGCTCCGGTGCCAGCATACGCCGCACAGCCCAATGGGATGCGGTGCCCGTCCTCGCCATCCGCGCAACTTATGTTCACACGCCGCACTCCCATACAACCGAGCCGCAAAGGGGCCCAGGCTAAGCCCACGAGCCACGGCAGCGGGGCCCGCTCTTAGCAGAGCTGCCCACGCGCCCACCTTCCAAGTGCCACTTCAGCGACCACTTATCACCACAACTAAGCACCGGCCTTGAAGGTACACGTGCCGTTCTCTGACCGCCGCACTTCGCCCCTCCATACAAATACACTCTCTGACACGTCCGCTCGTCCGAGGTCCGGAGGGCATCGCCATTGCGATGGGAACCAGGGCCGGCCGCTGGCGCCGAGGCCGGCAGCGCTCACGCCAGGCGGCGCCGTGGCCATGCCTAGCTAGCAATCCTACCTAGCTTCCTACATAGCTTGGAGCAGAGGGTGTTGGTGAGGGTGCAGGGCACCGCCCCGCACTCGTTATGTCGCGTCCCCCGTCCGGGGAGCCAGAGAGGGGCCCTTGGCGGCCGCTGCAGACTGGCAGCAGGCACAGCGCCATGGATGCGGAGCTCGCCACACGCCCCAGCTCTGCACACGCTCCAACGCCCCACATGCTCCAGCTCTCCATTCACTCAAGCTGTGCACATGCTGTCCAATGGCCGGGCGAGGGCGCTCACGCCCTCGCTCCACACGCTCCCGCTCCCCACATGCTGCGCACTCTCCCTGAAACCGGGCGGGGGCGCCCGCGCCTCGTACAGCTCCTGCGCGATTGTACAATTGGGATGCGACGCTCACGCGCCCGACAGCGTAGTAGCTTTTCCCCCAATTTGCCGAGCATCCGACCACGCACGCGTGCGGCCACCACCGCCGCCGCCAACTGCGCGGGCTGGTCGGACGCCGGGCAAGGGCGACAGGCGCCCGTGCCTCGCACTGATGGGCCCTGCCAAGCACCCGATGCTGTCCCTGATCAGCGGGTCTCGGGCGGCAGCAGCAGCCACGGGCGCTCGGGCGCCACCCGCAGCCTGTGCTCAGGCGCTGGTCGAGGGCGCCCAGGCCTCGTACAGCTCCTGCTCGTCGAACACGGGCTGCCGCTGCCCCCTCTGCCGCCCCTGCGACGAGGGCGCCGGCTCGGGTGGAGCATCCGCAGCGGCGGCCGCGGAGGGCGCCGCAAAGCCTGGCGCGCGGCTCGGCGCCGGCTCCTCCGCGTGGTGGGTAGCTGCGAGGGGCGGGAGGCAGGGTGGCGACGGCGACAACATGAGGAGGACGTGGCGAAAGCGTGGTGCGTTGGTCGTGGCTGCTGCTGCCGCGGTGGGAGCGGCATGGGTCGCGGCCGGGGGCGCGGCATGCCGCCGTGGCAGGGCTGCACGGCATGCCAGCGAACCCTGCCTCCGCTGCAAGGGGCACGAGGCTACGCATGCTCTGGCACTGGCACTGCGGGGCACGCCGGATCGCGACAGGGACGCCGGCCGACGCACGTGGGCAATGTGTTTGGTGCCCAGCCCTCCGACTCACCCGCCCCCCAGGGCGCCTCCTCGTCCAGCCACACCGAGCCCATCGCCGCGTCTAGCCGCCCGCTGCCGTACGCGCCCTGTACGGCACTGCTTGGCACGGACACGTGTGCGGCAGATGAGTGGCGGTACGACAGCCGGGCGTCGTCGTACGCGACGGCGATGTCGAGGTGGGCTTCCATGCCAGCGAAGGGGTCGCTGCCGTCGCTGCCGCCAGCATCAGCGGCGTGGGCGTGGTCGGCGTGGGCGGCGGTGGCGCCGCCTGGGAGCGCCCCGCCGGCGCCTGTCCAAACTCCCGCTGTCATGCTGGCGGCGGCGGCGGCGGCGGCACGGAGTCGCGGAGCCGTTGCGGCCGTCAGCCCGAAGTCAGCAGAGGCTCCCGCACTCGGACTTGAGGCGGGGGGGCTGGCCTCGGGCGCGGGGCTGGCCTCGAGCTCGTCGAGCCAGGGCGACGGAGTGCACTCCCAGTCGTCAAAGAGCCTGACGGCGGCGGCCCGCCACGCCGCCTCGCGCTCGGCGGCCGTGGGGGCAGTGAAGGTGCCGGCGATTTCTGTCGCAGCTGCGGTCGCGGCGCAGCGACGCACAGCGGGTGGTTGCCTGGCGCGGATCCAGGGCCCGGGCGCGGCCCGCAGGGCAGCCTGGACGGCGGGCTGGCGGCGGCGCTGCTGTACTGAGGCAGCGCTGCAGCGGGCACGAGGGCGCGCTGGGTGCGGCGACAGCTGCAGCAGGGGGCTGGGGGTGCCGCTCAGACAGGAGAGCTGCTGCGCGCTTGCAGAGGACCTCATTCTGGGCGGTTGAACAGCGAAGCCTTCGCGGTAGGCGGACGCGCTTCTGGTCTGGCTGCGGCCCTGGGCAGTAATTCGGCGAGCGCGAAGGCTTCCGGCCGCCGCGCCGCGTCCGGTACAAAGCGGTGATGGGGTCCAGCAAGATGGTGTCCTGCACCAGGTGCAAGTGCAGCAACCGTCAGTGCCCAGCGTAGGTGGGGTGCTGCACAGCAGTAGATCTGCCGGATGCCAGCACCGTGCTGCGTCAGCCAGCATCGGGAGCATCGGCTGAAGGTGTTACGATTTGTCATGCAATTCGCAGACGCCACGCGGCTAGACAAGAATCCACAGACAGGGGCCGCCGCCGCGTGGCGCTGGGGGCGCTTTTCGGAAGGCAAATCGGCACCGTTGGCCCTTCAAGGCTTCGACGGCGTGACGAGCTTCGCTCACCGGACGACTTTTGTGGACTGTAATGAGTAGTGGTGCCAGAAGAAGGGGTGAAGGGCTTGTGAGGACCAAGAAATGAACAAGTTGTGCGTTTGCGCCGGTGCTACCAATGCGACCCAGAACCCTGGGACTGTTGTATTATTATAGCCTCTGGCAACGTAATTTGCGCCTGGCGAGGTGGCCAGTCCAGAAAGACTGCGGTTGACCATGGCCGGATTAGGGGGCTCACTCTCAAGCTAGGACCGAGCTGCACTACCAGCGTCAATGCTCTTGAATTTTCTTATACTTTCTTTGTGCCCCGTTGGCCTAGAATTGCGAGGTTCGTCTGCCTATTTTCTGCGACGGCACACAGAGCTCTACAACGTAACTGTCTGTGAACAAGATTGATTATCATATTGCTGAGCACAGCAGCAACGCCTGGGTCTCTCTTGTCCCCGACACGGTTCCGGCATCGCTTGCGTGGCGACAACTGCGTGGCAACAACTCGCTGCGCTTTCGGCTGCCATATTGCATCCTACCCGCGGACATGGCGCGCCCCCCTTGACGCTCTGTGCACGGTGTTTGGACCTGCCGTCCAGTGCTGCCCATGTCGGCTTGCACCGCCCCGTGGCGGGCCGTTGCGCCAGGTGGCCCCTGGCTCGGCAGCCCCCGAACCCCCACCGGGCCGCAAGCTATTTCTCTGACGCCTCTGTCCGCATCGCACGCCGCTCATGCGGTCAGGAACCACCGCTGCGTCGCCAAAGTGTCCAATGCCGCCCTCGGCCCAGCCGCTCGCCACTTCCTCGGCCCAGCGCAGCGGCCGTGGCCGATTCCCGGCCAGCCCCGCCTCCTGCTCCCTTCCCTCCACCCCGACTCAAGCGCCACCGGCCCGTCCGGCGCCGCGCTGGCCGTTAGCGCATCTTGCCCATCCGCAGCATCCAGCTGCTCGCGCCTGCCGCCAACAGCAGCCACTGACTCGCGAAACGCCGCGCGGACCGCTGACACCGAGCCGCCGCAGACTTCTGACCTTGGATCAGCCCCATTAGAACCCGCGTCCGGCCGCAGCCCAGCGGACCCGCGCATCCCCGGCCCCACCGTGGCGCCCCCGACATCCAGCATCTCCTCGGACAGGGGCGTGCCCGGCCTAGCCTCCAGCCCTCGAAGGGGTGAGGATGTGCCCGAGCCCACACCCCGCGGCCACATCCCGGGGGACGGACCCGGCGACGGCAGCGGCAGCAGCGGCAGCGCAGACATCCGCGGCCTCAGCGGCAGCCGCCCACCCCGCCACACGCGCCGCCGGGGGACCATGGGCACGCAGCGCGCCGCCGGCAAGACCCCAACGCCCGGCGGCGGCGGCGGCGGCGCCGCCGACGTGCCCGTGGAATCCGGTGGCGTTGCAGCAGCGCGCGCCGCCGCCGACGGCGGGCCCCCCGTCTGGCCGCTGTGGCGGCGGCCCAGCAGCAGCGGAGCGCTCAGCGACGGCGAGGGCAGCGGCGCCGACGCGGCCGCCGGCGCCGCCGGCCGCGCCGCCAGCCGAGGCTTCGCGTTCGGACCCGCCGAGCTGACGCGGCTGGTGTCGTACGCTTTCGACCGCGACGGCTTCCTGCCCGAGGACCTGCCGTACACGGCGTCGGGCCTAGCGGCGGCGCTGCGCAGCTCCGTGACGCGCGGCATCCCTGGTACGGCGGAGGACGTGGCGGCACGTAGCAGCACGTACGGCATCAACTCGCTGCCGCCGGCGCACGTTGTTACGTTTTGGGAGCTGGTGGTGGAGGCGCTGGACGACTTCACGGTGCAGGTGGGTCTTTGTGCTCGTATCAGGCATGCATCACCTATCGGCACGTTGATGCCAAAGCTTCGCATTTTGTAAAGTGATGTGTAGCACCATGCCCGTATCACGTCCATGACGTGTTCTTATCTTTGGACAGCCTGGAGGCGAGGAAGTGCACCGAGGGTGGTTCGGGGCTACGAGGGCAGGCGTGTGTGGCCTCGGCCACGCAGCCGCCACCCGCCCTGCGCCCCTGCCAGCACAGCCCCCCGCGCCGTGCCGCAGAGTCCAAGCCACCCTGCCAGGGGCACGTGCGTGCAACCCGCTCTCCCCCCTCCCTCGCCCCGGCCTCCCTCCCTCCCTCCCCCCCCCTCCCTCTGCCCCCAAGGCGCTGCTGGCCTCGGGGCTGCTGTCGCTGGGCCTGGCGCTGCTGGCGCCCGACCCCGCGGGGGGCGGCAGCGACTGGCTGGAGGGTGCCGCCATCCTGGGCACCGTGGCGCTGGTGGTGGCGGTGAGCGGGGGCTGTCACCGGCGGGCTGATGAGCACCATGCTTGTTGTTGTCATGTTATTATGTTGAAAGTATGTATCCGTGATGGCGGGCTGGAGGAGGGGGGGCGATCCTGGGCACCGTGGCGCTGGTGGTGGCGGTGAGCGGGGGCCCTGCACCGGGCAACCATCACAACAACACTGCACACACGCCGTGTGGGGTTCTGTTCTTCTTGACACTCAGACGCGCGTCAGTGTGCTCGTTGCTGGCGGGCGGCGCATGGCGGGGGCCCCTGGCCATGGGGGAGGCCCGCTCGGAAGGGCTCGTGGAGGAGGAGGGGGAGAGCCCTGCCGACCTGAGCTTGCGTGCCTGACGCGTGGGCCGCCCCCCCTCCCCCCAGGTATCTGCCGGCACGGGCTACGCCAAGGAGTCCAAGTTCCGGCAGCTCAACAGCCTCAAGGACGATGTGGAGGTGCGAGCGCGCCAGGGGGGGGGGCGGCAAGGCGGCAGGGCGGCTGGGCGGGCGGGAGGGGAGCACAACAGCCGTGAGCCCAACAGCCTCTCGCCGCCCCCACCGTCCCCTCCGCTCTCCACTCCTCCCCCCTCCCCGCTGCAGGTCAAGGTGGTTCGCGGCGGCTCGGGCCCCTCGCCCCTGCCCGCCAGGCAGCTGCTGGTGGGCGACCTGCTGGTGGTGGAGGCGGGCGACATACTGCAGGCGCGTACCAGCAGCGGCACCAGATATCGTTACAAAGCACTAATAAGACCTGCATAGTGCGGTATGATGCGGCTAGGATGTCCTTGCCTGCTGGCGGGCGCTGCCCGGCGGCGCGGCGAGGCGGCGCTGGCGATACGTAGCGCCGCGTCGTGGCGGTGCCCTCGTAAACACATCAACACAGCATCGTGTCATGTCATCGCGTTGTCGTGTCATCGCACTGTCGTGGCATCATGTCGTCACGACCCTTCGGGCCGGCCGCCGTAGCGGCCACCGTGGACGTGGCGCCTGCTGCAAGGCCCACCGTCGCCTCTGTCGCCCCCGCCCCTGCCGCCCCCGGTCGTGCCCACCCCACCCCACCCCGCCACGGCGCCCCTCCCCCTCCGCGCGCTGCCCCAGGCGGACGGGATGCTGGTGTCGGGCGGCGAGATCAGGTGCGCGTGCTCAGGGCGTGTGCTCAACTTCATAGGGCCGAAAGAGAGTACCACCCCGTACGCGGCGCGCCCGGGGTTGGTGACGCGCTGGTCGTGCGTAGGAAGAAAGTGGGGATGCGTTTAGATGAGCGTGTGTCTGTGTAGCTGAGCGGGGGCCGGGGGTGGGCGGCGCGATGGCAAGTAGCGGGCGTTTGTGAGTTGGCGCTGGGGCCGGAGCCGGGAACCCCCCCCCACCCACACACACACCCTGTGGTTGCCACTTGCCTCCCCACACACCCCTACGCCGCTCCTGACCCCTGCTTCCTCTTATGACGGGGCGAGAGCGAGCTGGCCCGGTGCGGTTCATATCACGCGATTGCACGAACATGGACAATCAGCATTGCGTGTCACCGATGCGTCATGTTGTGTCGCCCCTGTCCGTCGCCCCCAGGCTGGACCAGAGCCACATGACGGGAGAGAGCGAGGAGGTGGTGCGCAGCCCCGTGGGCCTGGGGGGGGCGCCCGTGGTGCTGTCGGGCAGCAAGGTGGGTGGGGAGGGGAGGGGGGGCATGTGTGTTTTGTGTGTTCAACTTCGAGGGCCGAAATAGAGTAGTTTTGTGTACGCGTGTGGTCCTACGCCTGCCATCCCCGTGGGCCCTTGGGGGGGGGGCGCCCGTGGTGCTGTCGGGCGGCAAGGTGCGGGGCGAGAGTGGACTTGCATGCTTGGAGAGACGCGGCAGTGGGGGAATGGGAAGAGCTTGCGCGGGGAGGGCGAAGCGGACCCCAGGGGGCGTGTGCGGCGTGGCTTTGCGCACCCCACGCTGTGCGGCCTCCTCGACGCCCCCCCCAAGGTGCTGGATGGCTACGGCCGCATGCTGGTTCTGGCGGTGGGGCCCTACAGCCAGCAGGTGGGGCCATAACATAACGTAACATGCAGTAAACAATACACACTGCAATATACACACCATGTCATGTAATGCGGTATGAACTGAAAGGAAGGGGTGGGAGCACGGATGGGACCCCGTCCCAATGGCGGTGGCGCGCTATCGCCAGCAGATGGGGCCGCACTGCCGCACTGTCAGCATGCATGGAGCGCAGCCGCTACGGGGGCGTATGCAGCGAAACCTACCTCTAAACCCTTAAAACCCCTACATCCTGCCCTGACCGCTGCGCACTCAACCCTCCTGGCCCCTTCTCACCCCGCCCAACCCACAGGGCAGCATCAACACCATGATGCGGAGGGGGCTGGCGGCGGCGGCGCCGCCAGCACCAGCGGCGGCGGGGCCCGCTGTGGCCCTTCCGCCGCCGACCGCAACCACCGCCGCCGCCGCCGCCGGCGGCGCGCCAACGGCGGCGGCGCCGTCGCCCCAGCTCTTCACGTCGTCGGCCATGGTCGACGGCGTGGCCATCTCCCAGGGCCGGCCGATGCTGGTCGGCGGCGGCAGCGACGCCGCCGGCAGCGGCGGCGCCGAGCCCGGCGCCGCCGGGTCGACGGTGGGTCCGCGGCGGCGGCGGCGGCGCGGCCGCCATCTGCACCAGCTCGGCGGCGACGCGGCGGAGGCGCTGACGGTGGCGGCGTCGGCGGCGTCGGTGGTGGCGTCGGCGGCGCTGGCGTCCATGTCTTCGCTGGCCAGCTGGGACGGAGACTCCGCCGCCAACGAAGCCGAGGCGGCGGCGCCGGCGGCGACGGCGGCAACGACCAAGGCCGCGGCGGACGCTGACGCAGCGGCGCTGGCGGTCGCAGAGGCGGCGCCTGCGGCGGCGGAGCAGCAGCAGCTGGCGCTTGCGGTGGCGGCGCCGCTGGCCCCGGCGGTGGCTGTGTCGTCGGTGGACGGCGGGTCGTCGGAGGGCGCGGGGCTGCGGGTGGAGACCTTCCTCATGCAGAAGCTGCAGGTGCGTTGTGACGTGTGTACGGGTGTATGGGGGCATCGGCACTCAGAACACCCACGCAACACGTCCCCCTGCCCCTCCCCTCCCTGTACCCTTCGCTTCGCCTCCCCTCACCCTTTCCCGCCCTTGCGTTCTGTGGCATGCTTCTCACACGGCACGGCAACACATCCGCTTGCCATCATGCCATCATTTTCCTTCCCCGCCCAGCGCCCACCCCTACCCATCTCTCTGCCTCCCCTCCCCCTCCCCCTCCCCGCCCACCCCAGGTCCTGGCGCAGCGCATCGGCGCCTTCGGGGTGGCGGCGGCGGGCGGCGTGTTTCTGCTCAACGCCGCCACCTACACCGCGGGCCTCGTGGCGGCGGGGCTGGCGGCGGGGGGGCAACAGCCGGGCGCCCTGGGGGCGCTGCCGCAGGGCATGGAGGTGCTGCGGGTGAGCAAGGGGGAATCTGATTAATAAGCAACGTACCACATGAGTATTGATAATAGTACGGTATGATTTGGCATCAAGCTTATGCCGGTCGTAAAGCTGCCCGAGGGCACAGAGGTGCTGCGGGTGGGCGGCTGGGATTGCATGCCTGTCTGTAGTGTGGATAACGATTCGAAGTATGATGCTGTGTGCCTCGGCCGGCCGTGGATTGCCGAAGGGCATGGGGTGCTGCGGCTAAGCAAGGGTAGGGTCGGAGGCGTCATGGACGGCGGCGGCAGCGGGTGGCGCGGCGCCAGCATGCCAGCATGCCGGTGGTCCGGGGTGGGGCTCGCGACAGGGCACACGCACGCGCGAAACACACACGCTTTTCCCCTCCCCTTCCCCCTTCCCCTTCCCCCCAGACCTACCTGGACTACGTCATCACCTCCATCACCATCCTGGTGGTGGCGGTGCCCGAGGGGCTGCCGCTGGCCGTCACCCTGGCGCTGGCCTTCAGGTGGGGGGCACGAGGGGGGCAGGGAGCAGGGGGCAGAGGGGGGGGGGCAGAGGGCAGCATTCGCACGTATGCAGGGGTTGCGGCGTCAGGGAGGCTGACGGGAAGGGTGGGGGCCGCCAACTCCTACTGGCACCGCCTGGCGCAGGCCTCCAGGTGGGGGCTGAGGCCGGGGAACCAATGGCGGGGAGGGGGCAACGTCATGGGAAGAAGCACGGAGAAGGGGCAAGCGGCGATGCGCAGGGTTGCAAGCGACACACCCTTCCACACACGGGGGTCGTGTTGACTCCATGTTACCTAGATACTCCTTTCGTGACTTCGTTCTAGTTTATCATACCTCATCCTGAACACACACTGCCCGCCTCCATCCTCCCGCTTCACTCCGCAGCGTGCAGCGCATGCAAGCGAAGGGTACCATCTGCCCCTCATCTTCCCCCTCCCGCCCCCTCATCTCCCCCCTCCCGCCCCCTCATCTCCCCCCTCCCGCCCCCTCATCTCCCCGCTCCCGCCCCCTCATCTCCCCCTCCCGCCCCCTCATCT
>BDDC01002476.1:0-11308 GCA_001662425.1 Chlamydomonas sphaeroides | reverse complement strand
TGCTCGGGGCTGAGCGCCCGGCCTGCTTCCGCCCTGGCGGCGGCGATGGGCCGGGCGGCGGAGGCGGAAGGGGTGGTAGCGGTCGCCGCAAGCGGCCGCGACACAGCAAGAGCGGCAGCAGCGGCTGCGTGTATCAATAGATATGGTTCTGCCGTGGAGGCAATGCGGGCGGCTATGTCCGGCCCGTGGGGTGAGGGCACGGAGATTCGGTGTGCCCAGGAGGTGTGCCCAAGGCCCCTCAAGTAGTCCCAGCTATGACCGCGTTGTGACCGACAATTCCTTTGTTACATGACCTTGTGGTCTGGTCTGGGGTGGCCTCTTTTGGGGGCAAGCCATGCACCTATGCACAGCTGGGACAGGTTTGCACCAAGGGCGCATGCCGTACTTCTGTTGCCACGTGTTGCCTTGGTGCCTGAGTCCGACAGTTCGCGCTCCTGCGGGGCGAGCCAACGTGCGGCAGCGCGTGGCAGCGCATGGACTCAGACAGAGGACGCAGGGGGGCAACCTCGGGCTTTGCTGTGTAAGGCACCAGGGATGCAAGGGACCAGGGTCACGAGGGCTTTTTGTGAAACAAGAATGAATGGGGATGCACTAACCCTCCGACGTCAAGGCGAGTGCTTGACGTCTCCTGCTTGACGCAGCTCTGGACCTGCCGCACTTGGCGGCATATCTGGGCCGGGCGTATGCCCGAGTGGGGCAGAAGCGTGCCTGGATGCATGCAATGTCATTAAGGCCGTGACGACGGACGGTCACCTGGCAGAGTCAGAGGGCTGAAATAGGGGGTCTAGGTGGTTAGGTTGCGCATGTACCTGGTCACGCAGGCCCTCTGCGCTTCCAATCCGCACCGTCGCAGGGCCGCCGAGCTCGTAATCCGCACCGCCGCCGAGCCCCCCCAGGTGCTAATCCGCAATGCCGCCGAGCCCCCCCAGGTGCTTATCCCCACCGCCGCCGAGCCCTCCCCCCCAGGTGCTTATCCGCACCGCCGCCGAGACCACTCCCAGGTGCTAATCCGCACCGCCGCCGCCGCAATCGTCAACGAACTGTGCTCAACGCCCTGTGCTGCCACCCCCCGCCTTGCGTGTCCTTGCTTTAGGGTTGCTCTTGTCGTTGTTACACGTTCAGACCCCATCAGCCGTGCAACTCCCAAATGGGCCGTGGGCCCCAAGGCCGCATGTATACGCATATGAGGGCCCTCCCGATGAGGGTTAGGTACAGTCGCAGGTCTACCCCGGGGGCACGCTGGCGCACGCCGGCGCAAGCGGCATGGTGTAAGCTGTATGCGATGCGCCCGACGCTCCAATCCTGACCGCCAGCGACCCCCCCCCTAGGCTCTATTCCTGACCGCCAGCGACCACCCTAGGCTGCAATCCTAACCGCCAGCGACCCCTAAGGTTCGGGTTGCGGACTAGCACCGGGCCCTGCTCGCTGAGAATATATATCGCGAGCGAGCCCTCCGTGCTGCAAATGTGCGTGACCGGGGTCAGGCTGCGGTACCGGGCTATTTCATCCCTCTGGCAGAGTGCGCGTGGGCCGGGGCAGATCCCTGATCGGATGCAGCCCGGCAAGTCGGGTACGTGCCGGTTTCGCCACAGCGAGCGCAGCCACCCATCCTCATTATGAACATTACGAGCCACGCAGCGCCAGCCAGCTAGAACAACATACAGCTCGCGTGCACCGTGACTCAGTGACGTCGCGCTGTCTTCCAATAGCTCTAATAGCCCCGCACGCGAGCCCAATTGTCGCCCTTTAACATGCAGCCGCTGATAGGATGTCGGCCCGGGAGGCCAGCGAGCTTCACCAATGAGCGTGGGGCGGCGCGGACACGGCGCACGCTGCTGCCGACGACCTGTCCTAGCCAGCGTTGTGGCGCGCCTCGTTGCAGCGAGTTGTCGGGCCGCGACGGGCACTTCGTGCTGGTGCGTCGCAAGTCAGCATGCGGCTGTCGCTCGCCGGCGTCGCTCGCTATCCTGGCAACCCCAATGCAAGCCGCAACGCTTCTTGCTCGCGCCCGTTGTTCGTGACCTGCTGCAAGGGCGTGACGGCCCACAACGCCGGGCCCCCTCGCGGGCCCCGCTGCGCGCGCTAAGCGTCGTGCCACTTCCTGCACCGCAGGCTGCGATCGCCCGCAGCGCCGGTGAGCCGAGCACCTCAGGCGCCGACGCCGACGCCGGTGCCAGCCCAGCGGCTGCCTCGGCCCCCAAGCGGCGCCGGCTGGTCATCGCGCGGGAGCTACGCGACGTGTGAGCAGCGGGGGCGGGGGGAGTCATGCGGCGCAGGGACGCACGCCCGTCACGCCGCTGCCTGCCGTCCTCGGCAAAGTCCGCGTACACGCGCCGTGCCGCCACCTGCCGATTGTGGCCTGTCGCCTGCCTCTCCTGCTCCGCCCCAACCCGCCGCCGCCTGGCCAGGACCATTGACTGGAACCGCACGGAGCTGCTCTGGTACAGGCGCCTGGACGCCAAGGGGCTGGTGGGTACTGGCAGCTAGGACGGAAGGACCAAGAGGGGTTCGCTCGGGGCCGAGCCCGGGGCTACGGGTACAGGAGGGCCGGGACCAGGGTGGGCTCACCGGGCGCGGCCTACCGGGCGCGGCCTCACCAGGCTGGCACGCTGGGTGGGGCCCAAGGCCTGCTGGTGCTGGGGCAGTTGCATGAGCGGAGCGGGGGTGCAGCGCAGATGTCGGACGGTGCCGCCTGCGCCATAGGGCCGGCCATGCCCGGAAGACATGGGGTGGCCCGCGCGCTGCTTCTACAGGGGGGCGGTTGCCTAGGCCCGCCTGGACCCGGGAGGGACCGCCTACGCGGCCCAGGTTGTGAAAGACGTGGGACGGCTTGCGCGCTGCTCGGGAGCGGCCCGCTGCCGCCTTGCCGCCTGTCTGACGGGCTGGTGCGGTGGTGTGGTGGTGTCGGTGGTGGACGCATCAGGACCCGGCCTGCACGGCGCTGCGCCGGTCCGCGACCTGGCCCGGCTGAGCTGCACCGCCGCCTCCGTACCCGCCCTGCCCCTGCGCTGCCCTTGGCCCGCAGCTCAACCTGGATGACGAGGAGGCGGGCGAGGGCGAGGAGGCGGGCGAGGGCGTGGAGGCTGGCGAGGGCGAGGAGGCGGGCCCGGGGCCGAGCCGGCGACGGCCCGGTGCCCCCGCGCCGCGCCCGCTGGCCGACCGGTTGGCCCGGTCCGAGCAGGCGGCCGCCTACTTCCAACACTGGGATGACCCGGCTGCCCACCAGCCGCTGCTGCAGGTAAGGGCAAGGGCAGTAAGCTAGCTGGGGTCTGCCTGGACGCTTGGGAACATGGCATCGTGGGGGTCTGGCGGCCGTGGGGGCTGCGGGGCGGGGCCACGTGGCCCACCTGGCCGCCCGTCGCACCCCTCGCGCCTGGCGGCCCCTACCGCTGCAGCTAGTCGCTGCCGCTGCTGCCTGCGCCGCTAGCTGCTTGGCGCAGACCCCGCTGCCGCTGCACCTGCCGCCCTCCTCCTCAGGACCGGGCGCTCATGGCCGCCGCATGATGTATCCTACCTGGTGCCGGCCCCGCCTGCTGCCCCCCTGCTGCCCCCCTGCTGCCCCCCGCCCCCCTCCTCAGGACCGGGCGCTCATGGCCGCCTGGCGCGAGGCTCTCGCGGCGGCCCCCGGCGGCCTGGCGGGCAAGGTGGTGCTTGACGTGGGCTGCGGCCTGGGGGCGCTGGCCATGATGGCGGCAAAGGTGGGCGCGAGCGCGGCCATGTTCGGTTGTGTTCCATTGTGCAGTGGTGGGTTGGGGTGACGGACCGGGGGAGTAGCGGACGAGTCTGCCAGGAGGGGACGGGTGCGTGTGGACAGCATGGTCCATAGTGGGCCTTGGCTCAGCATCAGGCGCTCCAGGTTTGGAGCACCACATGGACCGGCGGCGTGGGCGGCAGGGCCGCGCGGGCGCCCAAAGGCCGGTCGGCACGGGCCAGGTCCCTCCAGGCCAGGGCTTGACCCAGCCGCTGCGCCTGGCGCCAGCCGATGCCCCCGCCGCGCCGCGCCCCGGCCCCTGCTGCGCCGCAGGCCGGTGCCGCCCGGGTGATCGCGGTGGACGGCTCGGCGGGCGCCATCGACGCGGCGCGGCGCATCGCCAAAGTGAACGGCCTCGCGGACCGCATCACCTTTGTGCACGGTGCGGCAGATGAGCGGCGGGGGCCGGGGGCCGGGGGCCGGGGGCCGGGGGCCGGGGGCCGGGGGCCAGGGGCCGGGGGCCGGGCAGGCAGGCGCCGCGCGGCCCTCTGAGGTGAGGAGGCCGCAGCAAGCAGGCCTCTTAATCGTTCGTGTGCAGCAGAGGGCGGGGCGGACAGGAAGGGCTCCCGCGCCGCCGCAGGCCCACACTGGGCGCCGCTGCCGCCTGCCGCCGCCACACCTGCCGACGCTCCCGGCCGTCTTCCTGCGCCAACCTCCTCCCCCGCTCCACCACTGCACCACCCCCCAACGCCCCTAGGCGCTATGGGGGCCCTCACCGAGCTGCCCCGCCTGGCCCCGGACGCCCCTACCCCAACGCCCGCCACTGACACGCCGGCTCCCTCCCTTCCCCCCACCCAAGCCCCCGCCCCTCCCGCCCTCCCCACCAACTCCCAGGCGCCATGGAGGCCCTCACCGAGCTGCCCGATTTGGCCCCGGGCGGCGCCGATGTGGTGCTGTCCAACTGGATGGGCCCGGGCCTGCTTGCGGGGGGGCTGGGCCACGGAGTGGCTGTGGCCGTGCAGTGAGTGCAGGAGCTGGGAAGGAGGCAGGGGAGGCAGGGGAGGCAGGGGAGGCAGGGGAGTATGGGACCAGGGGGCTCCGGCGTGCCCGAGGCGCGGCCGCGGCGTGAGCGCGATGCGGCGATAGGGGCGGCAGCATGCGGGGCGGGCTCGGGGCACAGGGCCGGGCGGGGGCGCAGAGTGCCGCGGCTGGCGCCTTGGGGGCCAGCAGGGGCCCCCAAAGGGGAGTGCCGCCCGTCGTCGCGGCTGTCGTGGCCTGCCCGCGCCGCCACCTGACACGGTCCCTCCCCCGCCTCCCCCGCCTCCTTCCGCCCCAGGCGATGGCTGCGGCCCGGCGGCGTGGTGCTGCCCGACCGCGTGACGCTGTGGGGGGCGGCGCTGGAGGACCGGGACGCGCTGCTGGTGGGGCTTGGGGCGGGGGGCGGGGCTGGGGAGGAACGAGGGGAAGGGGCGGGGTGGGGCGGGTTCGTGGGGAACCGGGCCAGCGCGGGTGGTGGGGGTGGGGTGGCAGGTGGGAGAGGAGGGTGAGGAGGCGGAAGGGCGTGGGCCGGGCTCGTGGTGAAGTGCTGGAGGGCCAGGCCGCGGATGGCTGGAGGCTTGCGAGGGCCGGGGGCTGCAGCTGTGCATTGCAGTGCGCCATGGCCCCGCCTCCCCGTCGCCCTGTCGGCCCCCGCAGGAGGCCAAGGACAACTGGAGCCGCGTGGCGGGCTTTGACATGTCGGCGGCGCTGGGGCAGGTGCGCGGGGGCCGGGTGGGCGAGGGTGAGGGAGGGCCGGAGAGCTGGGCGCCGGCCCGTGTCGCGGCCGGCGACGGCGTGCTCTCGCCGGCCTCGCCCTTCCGTCCCCCATACCTCTCCTCTCACCTCCCCCCCACCGCCCCTCCACGCTGCCCGCCCCCAGGTCATCCGCCACCCCCGCCGCGACGTGCTGAGCCGCAAGGCGCAGCTGCTGTCCGCGCCGCAGTCCCTGGCGGTGTGGGAGGGCGCCTCGATGGCCCCTGCCACCATCGTGGACGGCGACACGGGGGCCTACGCCATCTGCCCCTTCAGGTGCGTGTGTGGGTGTTGGTGTGTACATGTGTGCGTTTGTGGGTGTGTGTTTTCTAGGGCGGGGAAGGTGCTCCCAAGTCAGTAACGGTTACAATCTCCCATATGCGGTGCGTGACTTCTGTACTTGCGTTATTCGCGAGGTGCGGTTGTCAGCCCCCATGTCAGCCGTCTACGCGCTACGCGTTTAGTAAATATTAGGAGGGCTGTTGCGGGGGGGGGGGGCGCCTCCGTAGTTGCGAGGGGGGGCCGTAGTTACGAAGGGAACGCGAAAGGCTCCTCGCACTCGCTGCTCGGCAAGCGCACGAGCTGGCGCAAGCCCAATGAAGTGCGCGTGCAATCGCATGCGCTCTCAACTCATCCACGCTGACGCCTGCCGAGTTGTTCAAAAGTTTACCTCTATACCGACTTAGCTCGACTATTGACAAAACCGGCGACTCGGCGCTAGATTCGCGACTTCAACGAGGCGTTTGCCGCCTGTCTAGACAAGTCCCTGGGTGAAGTTGGATTGTCGTGTCGAAGTCTCAGTGGCGGGTAGGTGGAGGATTGCAGCGCCGCACTCGGTCCAACGATGCGGAAGCCAGGCCAGATGCTCCTATCGGTGCGGCCAGGAAAGGCCATCTGCCCAATCATGGGGGGTCGGGTGAGGGTTGAGCCTTACTTCGGAAGCCAGTGGGGGCGGCATGAGGACGCACCCGCGACCACGCAGTGCCCAACCTCGCCGCCAGGCCGGCAAGGCCCCAAGGGCAGGAGCAGGCGGGGTGCGCTTGGCGGTGGGGCAGGAAAGGCAAGGCGCGGAGCGGACAAGGCCAACGGAGGGCAGAAGAGACACGCGCCGTGCCGCTCCTCTGACCTTGCGCCTCCAATTCCTATAGACACAAGCTTCCGCTCCGCGTTAGCTCCGCATCAACCGGCCCTGCCCCTTCCCCTCCCTGCCCCGGCCCCTCCCTTCCCTGCCCCCCATCCCACAGCATGACGGCCGTCCGCGACGAGCGGCTGTTCGGACTGGTGCTGTGGTGGGACGCGGAGTGGAGCTTCGGCGGCGCGCTGGGCGGTGAGGCTGCGGCAGCAGCAGCGGGCAACACGCGCGCGCCTCGCCCCTCCGCCCCAACCGCGACCTCCCCCGGCGCCGCCCCCCGGCCAGCATGGCCCCGCGCTGCGGCCCCCTGTCCCACCTCAGCCCCGCCCGTGCGCTGCTCTGCCGCTGCTCTGCCGCAGGCGAGGCCGGCTCGCCCGCCGCCGTGCGCTTCAGCACGCACCCGCTGTCGGGCGCCAGCAACCACTACCAGGCGCTCATGCTGGACCTGCCCAAGTGAGGGGCCCGGGGTTGGGGGAAGGGGAGGAGAAAGGGGAGGGGGAGGGGGAAGGTGAGGGGGAGGGGGCAGGAACAGAGCAAGCACGGAGGGGGGGGCGGAGGCGAGCAGGGGGCCGATTGGGCACGAACCCCAGAGGGCAGCAGGCTGGGGAGGAGTACTGGGGGCCGCGGAGAAGGGGCTTCTGCGCTCTTGCTGACGCATACACACGTGACGTACACTCTTACCGCATTAACCCCTGCCTCGCCCTGCCCTTGCCTCCCGCTTTCCGCGCAGGTCGGTGCGCCTGGCCGCGGACGACCCCATCGCGGGCCAGCTGCTGCTGCGGCCGGGGGCGGCCGACCCGCGGGACCTGGAGATGCAGCTGTGGGTGCACGCGGGGCCGGGCGCGGCCGAGGCGGCCGCGGCGGGCACGGGCGCAATCGAGTCCAGCTACCGCGTTGCGCATTTGGCGCCGTGAGGGGGCAGGGGCAGGGGTCCAGGAGAGGTGGTGAGGAGCGGCTTGGGGAGCAGCGGCGTGGCGGTGGCGTGCGAGCGGCGGTGCAGGGCCGTGGGTGTGCAGGCTGTAGGATGTAGGTATGTATGTGTTGGCGCGGCATGGGGCTTGACACGGGGAGGACGGGTGCAGAGGGGGTGAGGGGCTATCTGGTGGGTTTGTGTCGAACCTCGGGTCTCCATTGTGAAGCGTCTTGCGCATCCCGCATAAGCGGTCAGCGACATCATCTAACACGAAGCGTTTAGTACTCTTGCTGACCAACAAACGCGGTGTATTCCGTGCGAAGAGCCCCAAGACCCGAGCACAGTCTTTGCATGCGCCACGGACACCTACGCTGCGCCTTACTCGATTTGAAACAGCCGCATTTTTCGCTGTATAAGCGGAGCACTTGGGGATCCTGCGCGCTTGCATCGCCGCAGCGCGGTCACAGGCACATGGCGCAGAACCAGTAGTTGCTCAGCGCCATGGATGGCTCAGGGCCACCTCAAGGCGGTGGCGGTGGCGGTGGAGGTGGTGGCCGTGGCAATCGCGGTCGGCAGTCGGGGCAGAAGCGAAATGGCTCTGGCCAGGTCATGTTCGCGCAGCGCGGCCCAGGAGGAGGAGGCGGTGGAGGTGGCGGCCAGCGACCTGGGAGTAAGTCCAGGGCCGCTAGGCTCGGGGCTGCGGCGGGGGCAGTGCAACCGCCGCTGGTCTCTGCGCACCTGCCGGCACGCGCAGCCGAACCCTGATCACCCACCCACACCCCCGCCGCCCCTGCCCTTGCAGTGGGCGCTGACATGGGCGGGGGCATGTTCCCCGGAGCCGAGATGATGATGGTGAGGGGCCAGGCAGGGTCAGGAACCCCACGACGCTCCTAGCGCCCTGGAAACCGCATCCTCAACCTCAGCCGCACAGCCACCGCCCCCCCACCGCCCCCGCTGCTGTCCGCGCCCCTCCTCCCACGCCCGCCCAGCCTCTGACACCAAGCGCGTGCCTACTCGCCACGCTCCACCCCACAGCTCCTGCCCGCCACGCTCCAGCCCACAGCTCCCCCCTTTCCGCCCCACCCCCGCCCGTCCCTCCCCGCCCCCAGGGCGGCCCCATGATGCAACCCATGGAGCTGCCGCCCGACCTGCTCATGGGGCTGGGACCCATGGGTCACCTAGGCGCCCTGGGCCACATGGCCTCCCCCTTGGCAGCGCTGGGCCTGCCGGGTGCGGCTCGCCGGAGGGGAGGGGGCACCGGGAAGAGTGGAAGAGGGGCGGAGGGGTGCTGCACGATCTCCTCCTGCAGGGCCAGGGCAGGCGTCCGGGGCAGTTGATGTGGGGGCGCGCCGGCCGGGCCCCCGAGGGTGCCAGCGGCCCTGACCCCCGGGGGTGCCAGAGCGCAGGCCGGAGCCCGATGCGCTGCGGGATCGGACGCTGCCCCGCGTGCCAGCGTGCTGCCGCCCTGGGCGCGGCGGGGCCGGGCGCCCCCGTGTTGTGTAGCTGCGCCGCTGCGCCCCTCCTCCCAGCCCTGCTCCCCTGCTCGAGCGCCGCCCCTCCACCCTGCATCCCTCCGCAGGCTTCATGGGCCCCGGCATGCCCGGCATGGGCCCCGGCGGCCCCATGGGAGGACCCATGGGTGGACCCATGGGTGGACCCATGGGCGGACCCATGGGCGGACCCATGGGCGGACCCATGGGCGGGATGGGCGGGCCCATGGGCGGGATGGGCGGGCCCATGGGGGGCCCTCACGGAGGCCCTCAAGGGGGTCCCCACGGGGGGCCCGGCGGCGGCCCCATGCGCGGCCCCATGGGCCCAGGAGGGCAGCTGCCCGGACCCCCCATGATGGGCATGGGGCCCGCAGGTGGGTGCCAGGCGCCAGGCACGCGCCACTCGTACGGCGTGTGGGGTGTGGTGGGCGGGGCTGGGGGCCGACCGCCGCGCAACCGGGGCAGCGCGCCGAGCTCTAAGCACCCGGGGCGAGCGCACGGCGGCTGCGACAGCCGCGGAGGGGCCTACACAAGGGGGTCGGGCGGGAGGGGCCGCGCCCAGCATGCCGCCGGGTGCCATGCGGGGTACACATGGCACCACCGCCGCGGCCACGTTGCGGCCGGGCGGGGGTCAGGCCACGCCCAGCGGCCGGGCTGGGGTCAGCGCGCCGCCCACCCCTGCACCTGCACATGACACCGCACCCCCACCAGTGCCGTGACCTGCATCCTGGACCTCGTGCCAGCTCCCGCTGAGTGCCATACTCCTCCCTGGGGTCCGCAGGGCCGATGGGATCCGCCGTGGGCGGGGGGCCCGGGCACGGAGGGCCCATGGGCGGCGGCGGCGGCGGCGGTGGTGGCGGTGGCGGAGGTGGCGGCGGGGGCCGATCCGGCCGCGGCCAGGGCGGCGGCGGCGGCCAGGGCGGGGGCGGCGGCGGCCAGGGCGGCGGCGGCCAGGGCGGCGGCGGTGGCGGCGACAGCCTTGCCAACGACTACAGCCAGAACTTCGTTGACACGGGGCTGCGGCCGCAGAACTACCTGCGCGACTCGCACCTCACAGACAGGTGGGGCGGCGGGCGTCCTCGGCAGCCGACACAGTAACCTCGACAGGCGGCTGTCGCAGCGCATGAAGCCCGAGTACATGTACATAGCTGTACCCTTCTCAGCTTCTGCAGCGCTGGGAGTACGTGAAACTCGCACTTCACCGACGGGTGGGCGTGGAGGATGGCTGGCAGCGAGGCGGGGGTAGGGGCAGGAGAGCGGCTTGGCTTAGCCGCCGGGAGCTGGCCGTGTCCCGCTGTGCCACACCGCCGGCTTTGCAGCGCCACCCGGCCAACCCTCCTGCACCCTGCCCGCCCCAACCCCCTCCCCCCAGGTACGAGGAGTACCCCAAGCTCAAGGAGCTCATCACACGGAAGGACCGCCAGGTGGGGCAGGGGGCGGGGCGGGGCAGGGCGGGGGAGGAGGAGAGGAAAGGAGGGCCCTTGCCGGAGCCCAGGGCGCCACGCGAGGAGACCTTTGGGCCGCTACGCGGGCCCTGCGGCCCGCAGGTCCGCCCATGGCCGCCTTCCCCGGCGGCCCTGCGGGTCCTCATGTACGCAGCTCAGGGGCATCTCCCATCTGCTGTGCTGCATGCCCCAACCTCCACCTCCCCTGGCCCCACCTCCCCGCCCCGCCCAGGTGTCGGTCCACGCCACGCCGCCTTACTTTCTGCGCACCGACCTGCGCTCGCTCAAGCTGCACCCGGACACCTTTGGCACCAAGTTCGACGTCATCCTGGTGGACCCGCCCTGGGAGGAGTACGTGCGGCGGGCGCCCGGCATGGTGAGGCCTCAACACCCGGATTCCGCTCAACACCCCTTCAACCCAAAACCCTGGGATGCGTACGTGCAGCGGGCGCCGGGCAGGAAGAGGCAGTGTGGGTGCAGGGCATGTACGACGCTGTCCCGCTACGCACCCAACAGGTATGCGCCGACGGGCCCCTCCCGGCACGAACCCCTTCTTTCCCGTCCCGCTCCCCCCCTCCTTCCCCCGCACACCCAACAGGTGTCCGACCCCGAGACCTGGACGTGGCAGGAGATCCAGGCGCTGGAGATCGAGGCCATCGCAGACACGCCCTGCTTCCTCTTCCTGTGGTGCGGCGCGGAGGAGGGGCTGGAGGCGGGGCGCGTGTGCCTGCAGGTGCGGCAGGCGGGAGGGGGAAGGGGGGAAGGGTTGTGCCTGCAGGTGCGGCAGGCGGGAGGGGGAAGGGGGAAAGGGTTGTCCTGCAGGTGCGGCAGGCGGGAGGGGGAAGA
>BDDC01002475.1:0-12639 GCA_001662425.1 Chlamydomonas sphaeroides | reverse complement strand
CGGCGATGGCCTGGCGAGGGGGCGCACGTGCTGGGCACGTGCAGCCAGTCAAGGGGCACCCACTCACCGGTTGGGGTTCTGCCATGAACGGGGAAGCAGGCGGCGCTTGTGGCAGCATCTAAGTAGGTGCAATCACCTGCATGGGCACTAGCTAAGACGGCGAGTGAGCCTCGGGCCGTGCTGCAGAGGTGCGCACGCATGTAAGACGCACAAATACGAGGCCACACGACAAGCGGCCTCAGGCCTCCCGACGACTTCAGAGAGCCGTAGGATTGTCGCAGCGCTGCTGTGCAGCAAGGGCAGGCCAGGCAACCGCAGCGGTCGCCACCGGGCATGGCAGGGACGTCATGTCAGCATCCTAACCAAGGGGCGAACAGGTGAAAGGCGTGCTCAGAGGGCAGGCGACGGAATTTAGAGCCTGTCAAAGACGCGACCATGAGACAACCGCCAGTACTGGCAGCCCAGGGACGCGACGACTTGACCTATTCGTGTCTTGATGCAGTCGAAGGCGGGTAGTCGAGTGTCAGCTGTATCAGCTTGGCGTCCTGCGCGGTGATGAGTGGGGCCGACGCGGAAGTCCCAGCCAGGGACTCCCCTGGTCTCCCCTGGTCCCAGCAACGCCAAAATGCGTGTGAACGCACCTGATCAGGGACTCCAAAGAAGCGGTGGTTGTCTACGCAAGCTGCTGGCCACATCGACGCGGCCCGGTGGCCGCTGCCGTTGGGGCAGGCCCATCCATTGTAGCAGCATTGACAAAGGGCAAGTACGTAGAAAATGCGGGTGAGGCCGGCCGGGGTCGGTGCGGACCCCGCTGGGCTTACATACCGGCGGGGGCTGCTCGCAATTGGGGCTGGGCTGCCTGGGCTGTTGCACACCCCCTGGGGGCCGCGCCTGGGCAAGGCAGGGAATGCCTCGGATCAGGGCGATCCCCCCTGCCTCGGATCGCTGTTGCCTGGGCCGCAGCCCCGTGCCGCGGGCTTAGAGCGGGTGCTGGAGGTCCGAAACCCCCGCCCAGCCAGGGCAGCACCGCCGGGATGCGCCTGCTCAGGCTGAGCCCCGTGCTGCCGACCGGCGTCCTGACCGCGCTGTTGCTGCGCCCAGCCAGGAGGAGCCTCCTGCGCCCAGCGGCGCAGCGCTCGCCGGCCGCCTTCTTCCGGCCCCTCCCCACCTTTGCGCTGCTGCTGTGTTAGGGCATGTGGCCGACGCTGCTGCCGACGCGGTGCGCTGCGGCCGTCGTCACTTCTGGATGGTGTGCAAGAGCAACCGGCTCGAGCTGTAGGCACTCCGTACGGCCAGGGCAGGATTGCGGACGAAGGCCGAGGGATCTTTCGGGACGATAGCTGGTCGTCACGTCGAGGCTGCACGGAATGAGTCCTGGGCGCTCGTGAAACCGCACGAGACACATCGCTTGGCACTTACAGCTTATGCAGCTGACGCATGCCTCGCCGCCCGCGAGGCGTAGGCCCCGGGGGCCCATTCAAGCCATGCTCTGCGCCGCCGCGCACACGGATAGCGCCGACCTCCTGCTCCACGCCACGCCATTGCGTTGCGCGGCCTCCCTGTCCCCGGGTCAACCCGTTCTATACACCCTCCCTATAGAGGAGTGTCCTACGCCCGACTAGAAATTATGACCAGCTAAGAGAGAGCAATCAATGGGGGAGCTAGGCAGACAATCAACTAGCCGCCATGGCACAATCAGCGCATGATAGGGCTCTAGAATAGCAGACCTAGCCGGCTGCCAATGGCCGGCACGTGTCTAGGCCACGCAGCACACGCAGAGAAAGAGAACCTGACGGAGGAAGACAACAACACCCCAGAAAGCAAAGAACCGGCCACGGTGATCACGACACCCCAGAAGGTCAGCTAATAAAAGGACACACACCTGAAGTGGAAAGCGCATGCGCATCTACGCCATCCCGCACGCGTCATAGCGCTCTCGTCCGCGGCTCTGCAGGCGCCTAAGCCGCTCGTGCCCCGCGCGCTTGCGCAGGCACCTCTCCTGTCTACCCCACGCCACCTCCCAGGCCTCAAACCCACTCGCTCCACCGTCCCGCCCCGCAGGCACGGCACCGACGCACGCGCCATCCCATCACGCGCCTGGGCCCCAGGCCGCCATGTCGTCGGCGTGGTGGGCCCCGTCCAGCACGCCCTCCAGGCAGAAGCTGGTCGAGGGGCTGTGCAGGTGCAGCTCCCCTCCGCCGATGCCCATGCTGAGGCCCGGCATGTAGGAGCCACCGGTGTGCAGCCCCAGCAGCTCCTCCTGCACCACATGGATGCACATGGAGCCCATGCTGCCGCCGCCAGTGCTGAAGCTGATGCGGGCGGCCTTGGCGTCCGTGGCGCCGTCCGTGAGGGGCGGCAGCTGCAGCGGCGTCACGGTTTGCGGCAGCAGGCCGCACGGCTTGCCGCCGAAGAGCTTGGGGGTCTTGTAGTAGACGCTGGCGGTGCCGTCGGTGGCGCCGCCGTCGCTCAAGGCCGCGGGACTGGGCGATGCGCCGGCGCCGCCGCAGCTGCCGCGGTCCTCGCGCAGCAGGTAGAAGGTAGTGTCGTCGAGGAGCGGGGACGGGAGGGGGAGGGGTGACGGCGCATGTGGCGCGGTGGTGGCAGCGGCGTGCGCTGCGGCGGGCTGCGGTGGCGGCGAGTTGTGGCCGGCTCCTGCTTCTGCGGTTGCTGCATGCACGACGTGCCCGTGGTTGGCGTGCGCCGGCGTTCCCGCCGCGGTGGCGGTGCTGGGGGGCAGCGCGTGGGCCTCGGCGGGACCCTGCTCCTGCTGTTGTTGCTGTTGTTGCTCCTGGTGCTGGTGCTGCGGCTGGGCCTCCGCCCCGCCATGGCTGTGGCCGTGGGCCCGGCGGTGGTGGCCGTGGTGGTGATGGTGGTGCGGATGCCGGCTGGCGGCCTCCTCGCCCTCGCAGTCGCTGTCCGCAAGGCCAAGGTCCGTGAGGCCCGTCAGCCCCAGCCCCTCCAGGCCGCTGTGGCTGAACGAGTCGAAGGCGTTCAGCAGGCCGGCGTTGGCCGGCAGATCGGGCGCCTGAAGCTGGAGCGGCTGCCGGCTGTGCGCCGCGGCCGCCCCTGCGCCGCCGTCCGGCGCTCCTGCTGCGGGCACCGTGCCAGCCTGCTGCTGCTGCTGCTGGGGCGGGGCCCCAGCTGCGGGCTGCTCGGCTAGAGCTGCCATTGCCGGGCCGCCGGCGGCCGCACCAGGAACCTGCATGCCGTGTCCGTACGGGTAGCCATGTCCGTGCCCGTACGGCGCCGTCATGTACGGGTTGTAGCCATACGGCGGCATGCCGGGGTATGGTGCCGTCGGGTGGCTGGCGTACGGGTAGGTGGTGCCGTACGGCGGGTAGCGGTAGCCGTAGGGGTAGCTCGGCGGGTAGGGGTACGCGGGGGGCGCGCCCGGGTGCGCCGGGTAGAGGGAGTGGGGGTAACCGTGCGCCTGCGGCCACGACATGGGCGGCATGCCGCCGTAGCTGCCACCGGGCCCGCGGTAGGCGTGTGCCGCGTGCGCATGGCCGGGGTAGGCCTGCGGCGGAGCGGACGAGGGCTGGCCGTGCGGCGGCGCTGCGTCCTGCCCTGGGGCCGGCCCATGGCCGAGCAGCTGCCCCATATGGCTGGCGTGGTAGACGGCGCCGCCGTCGCTGAGCGGCATGGCGGGCTGCTGCTGCGAGCCGTGAGGCGCCTTGTGACGGAGGCCGGGGCCGGCCTGGGGCGGGAAGCCGGGGTAGCCGCCGTAGGAGTAGGCCATGCGGCGCGCGAAGGGCAGCGGCGCCGCCGCCGATGGGCCCGCAGTGGCCGGGGGCAACTGCGCCAGTGCGGTGGCGTCACCGGCGTCGCCATCAGCGGCGCTGACGACGGCGTGGTCACCGCAGCGCAGCGTCTTGCGCGGCGGTGCGACGGCGTCGGCTGAAGGGCCATCCGGCGTGGCCGCCGCTGGTTGCGCGGCGCCTGCATCAACTCCTGTCTTGGAAGGGCTGCCGCTGGGCCACTGCGCGGTGGCGGCGCCGCCGTCGGCAGGCGGCGCCGGCATGGCGCCGCAGCTCGTGCTGGGCGCATCGACCGTGGCCGCTGCGGCCTGGGCAGGCGGCGCCGAGGGATCGTGCGGCATGCCGGGGCAGGGCGGCGCCATAGGCATGCAGCTGGGGTACGGCATGTGGCCGTACGGCACGGCCTGGCCCGAGCCCGGGCTGGGGCCGGCCAGCTGCACACGCTCCACCACCTCCTGCTGCCACACGCCGCCTGCCGACATGATGCGCGTGCGGCGGCACGTGACGGCAGTGGCTGTCGCCGATCCCGCGCCGCCGGCGCTGCCGCTTACGCCGTGGAAGGTGGTGGCGGTGGCCGTGGCGCCGCCGCCACCGCTGCTCTCCGTCCGCACGGCCTTGACGTAGCGCCGCTGCTGCAGGAAGCCGGCCGGCACCGGCGGCGCCATGTAGGCCGGCGGCATGCCATGCGCCGCGGCTTGCTGCATCGCCCACTGCTGATAGTGTGCGGGGTAGTGCACCGCAGCGGCGGCGGCCTGGCCGGCCACGACGGCGGCAGCTGCCGCTGCCGCGGCAGAGACGACGTCTGCGCTGTTGCCGCCGCTGGTGGTGTCGGGGTAGACGATCATGTCGGGGCGGTGCACCTGGGTGGCGCTGGCTGTGTTGGCGGAGTTGCTGCCCTCGGCGGCGTCGGTGATAGCCGTGGCCGTCGCCGTGGCGGCACCGCTGGGGCCGGCGCTGTGCGCCTCGCCGTCGTCATCGTCCGACAGCCCCTCGCCGTCCTCGCTGTCGGCGACAGCCGCAATGGCAGCAAGCGTCTCGTCCTCGTTATCAAAGCCCCACTCCGCAAACGCGGCCGCGCCCGCTGTGGTGGTGGCAGCGGCGGCGGCAACGCAGCCGCCCACGGGCCGAGCAGCGGCAGCGTCCTTGACGGCCGCGAGGAACGTGTTGGCGGCGTGGAGGCCGACGGCACGGGCAGCAGTGGTACGCCGGGTGTACTTGCGTACTCCGGCGGGGGCCGCCGGCTCGCCGTCCTGGGGGCGGGGATGGGTCCAAGAGGACGGCGTTTCATGCATGCTTGGAGCAATTTCATGCATGCTTGGAGCAAAATGACATCGTACACGCCGGCAGGGATCAGCAGGGCCCAGGACTGCACTGCAGGATGCTAGGGGCCGCTGGTCATAGTTTTCGGCGTCGCACGCTCGACACCTTGTCCTGCGATTGTGGATCCACGCGTGCTGCCACGGACCTTTTTGGACTTGTTGTTCCTGCGGTATGATCGGAAATACTGCTGCACCTGCAGGCACAGGGAAGGCGATTGGTCAGTTACGTGTGAGACGTTCCCCAACGCGGCGCATGACGCCCTGCTGCTATGCGGCGTCGCACCTGCTTCACGGTTCGCAGGCCCTTAGCGATTTTCAGCATGTCGTCTACATCAGGAATTTCGTCAGATGCCCACACCACGTGCGCGTTTTGAGCATACCAGCTGCGTAGGGGCGGGGTGCAAGGAGGGACCAGCGCTAGTCGCTATGCACTCCGTAACATCGCAAGTTCGGCACGGAAAGCGGACGCGTTTTGCCGGTGTCGCTGCAGTGCTGCAGCAGCGCCAGCACCAACCCCATGGATATGTTTTATTGGGGCTCCTCTGGACGCCACGTACTCGCGCATCTCCAGCGTGGTTGCGCGCTGGCCGGTGCGCTCGTGGTGCTCCCGCCACCATTTGTTGAACGGGCCCCAAAAGCCACATGGCTTTTTTGTTGCCTTGTGCGCATCCGAGTCCATTGTGTTCGGCGTTGTTGCGGTGTGACAATGCTAGCAGCGCTGCATCCTGGCCTGTGGAGAACAGCACAAAGGCGAAACCATGTGATGAGGTCACGAGAAAAATCATGGGGAGCTGGTGCAAGGGGCGACCAGAACTGGGTCCCGCATGCCGCTGTAGCGAACGCCACTTACCGGCGCCTCGCAGTGGCAGCCTCCCTGTAAATTGATTGTGGTGGTAATAGCTTATTTCACTGATTAGGTCTTGCTAGGCTGCTTTAGCAAACTGGGTGGTCTTCGCAATTCAGACGGTGCGAAACTAGCAAAACGAGCAGCCCTGGCAGCATTCAAGAGCTGTGAAACTGGCTACCTATTCTCGGAGCGCTGGTCGCGGTCTACCTGCGGACGAGGTCTCAGAGTCCCGAGTGCGTGTACGGCATGGCACGCTGCAGCCAGCATCAGGGGAGTCCCCTGGCCAGCATACTCCTCCGGCACCCGCGGTCTATCGCGGTCTCAATGACGATGAGGGCCATAACGCATTCACGCGTTAACCTTACATCTACCAACTTGCTTCGGTACCAAGCGACGCACCAGCCTTCTCCTGGGGTTCCTGGCAAAACGCTAGGCAGTTCTCGCGCACCGTCGGGCACACAGTTGCAGCACACCGCCGGCCCCAACAGCAATGCATCAGCGTCCGTCCACATCACACACGCTCCTCCAATCCACATCACAGCACGTACACTGCCCGCAACCACGACCAGGCCGCAGTAGGCTCGGCAACCGCCGTACAAATTCCCTCGAGCTTTAACCGTCCCTGAGCTCGACGCCATCTGGTCAAGGCCCGTCAGTCGCTCAGGTGCGGCGCCTTGCGCCGGTAGCCGTGCCCATGCCCAGCAGCTCACAGCCCGTTGTCGCCGGCTCGCCGGCGGCCGCCTCCTCCGCCGAGCACCCCAGCGGCGCCCAGCGGCTCTCCACCAGGTCGCAGTTGAACGTCGGCTTGCCGATGCGGGCGTTTACACGGTTATGGGTGCCGCACAGCCACCGCCGGAAAGCGCGGCCCGACGACACATCCGGCGGATCACGCTTGACCATCTCGCCGAAGTGCTTGGCGCAATCGCCGCAGGGGTAGATGCGCGTAAGGCAGTCGACGAGTGTGCGCGCGTCGCGCTGCTGCTGGCGGCTGGGCTTGTCCGGGAACTGCGCCGCCAGCATGTGCAGTAGCGTCCACGTGGCGCGGCCGACCTCGGCTTTGGCAGCGGCGGCAGCCGCGACGGCAGGTGAGGGCGAATGGCCGGGAGGCGCTGTGGCGGTGGCCGAGGCGAAGGGAACAGGCAGCGGCAGAGCGGCGCGGACTGGGCCCGGCAGCGTAGCGCTGGCCGTGATGGCGGCGAGTGGGCTGCGAGTCACGAACGCGATGCGGCGCTGCGGTGCACTTGCGGGCGCCAGGGCCTCGCTGCTGGTGTTAGCCGAGGAAGACAAGGCGCCGGCGCCCCAAGCGAGCCGCGCGCCATGCGCCGCTGCCGGCCGGCCGGCCCACGACCGTCGAGTGCCACCAGATGCTGCACCAGTGGCGTGCTGGTCCCGCTGGTGCCATGCCGTTAGCCAGCCACCCGTAAGCTGGCTCCAGGCGTGCTGCAAGGGCGCGTCCATGCTGCCGGCAATGTGCTAGTTGCCAGCGAGCTTCAGCGCTGCTTGCGCTGTCGGCCTCCACGCTGCTTAGATGTCACCTCCTCACGCTCCGTTTCCGGGAATGTGCTCAGCGATTGCAGCGATGATGTGTACGCCTTGAAGCGCAGGAACTCGCCGAGCACCTCCTTGGGCTCCGGTAAGCTTGTAGCCTGATGATGTTTGTGCCAGGAGTGAAGGAAGAAGCGCAGCGCTGTCCTTATTTCGTTGTGGCGGTGCAGCACCGCGTCGCCTGCTGTCATGCTTGGTACAACTAGAATTGATTTGATAGTGTGTGACAGCTTTATTAGACATGAAGCTGCAAGGCCTCATCGCCAAGGACTGGGATGGCACGTACCCTGCCCAGACAACTTGCGCCTCCGTCTCTTGCTCGTGACGGCCCCCGCATACTTACAATTGACGTCAAAGCAGCAACCATATCCACTGTGCCTGCCCCTGCACCACTTCCCGGCATTGCCCACAGGCAAACCGATGTGTCGTCATGCACACGCAAGGGGATCACACAGCGTCTTAAAGTATCCAGTGCGGTACGCTTGCTCAGCGATAGCCCCACGCATAACCCCGTCGAGCGGCAGTCAAGTCATCATCCGTCAAGAGGAAGGGCAAATGCGTGTCTACCGGTATGTATGCCCCTAGTGTGTGGTTACCCATGTGTGCAATAGCCCGTGCAGCCGCTGCCGGCCGCGTGCAAGATCACGAAACATGAGCGTACTGTTACGACGCTGCAACCCGTTCCCGATACTCCGCCTCCGCACGCTCCACGCCTTCATGCCACCGCTGCCCAACCAGCACCCCGTGGAGAGAGCTATGGTCATCGCCTGAGCCTGGCAGCTGCTCCGCGGGCGCCGGCACCGAAGGCGGGTCCCTCGTCCCTTAGCACCGCCAGCTCGCTAGCGGCGCGCCAACCCGCCGCCCGCGTCCCAGATGAAGGGTTACTTCAGCGCCGCCGACGTGTACGCGGCCAGGATCTCCTGCTCCTGCGCGTTGGCGTGGTCCGGCGGCGCCAGCCGCAGGTCTGTGCCGGGGCTCGCGATCGCGCCCGGCTGCTGTGCCGCCACCGCCGACAAGACCGGGCTGTTGCCAGGCTGCTGCAGCGGCGGCAGCCGGTTGCGCGGGTTCATGGGCGCCAGGGAGGGCCCCGGCTGTGGCGGCACGGGCACGCTGCTGGCTGCGGGCGCGTCGCTGTTGTTGGATGGCATGGTGTCCGCGCCCGTCAGGCCATGCGCGTGGGGCGGCGTGCCCATGGGCGGCAGCCGGCCCGGCACGCGGCCGCCGTGGCCGTTGACAGGCGGCAGCATTGGCGGCAGGCAGCCGTGCGGCTGCGGCGACGCCGGGCCGGCGAGCGCCGCGGCACCGGCGCCTTCGACAACGGTCGCCAGCGGCGGTGCAGCGCCGGAGGCACTGCCATTTGCTGCTGCGGCCCGGACCTCCGGCGCGCCGTTCGGCGACGCGAGAGCGGCCGCGGACGCGCCCGACGCCGATGCCCTGCAGGGACGAGAGCGCACGGACGGAGCTTGTTGGTCAAAGCAGCAAATATGGCCTAGCATCTAGTCGCCACGTCGGACAGCATATTATCCTGCAGCAATGTGTCGAGAGCCTCACTTGCTCCCTAGGGCCGGCAGCGACGCGCGCTTCTTCCCGCGCGTGGGGTTGTCTGTCAGCTCCTGGTCCAGGTGGGTGAGCACCGGGTTGCGGGCCCCCGTGTCGATGCGGCCCGTGGAGCGCGCCGCCGAGCTGACCAGGCCGTAGAACCTGCGAGTCAAGGGCGGGGGCGGAGTAGCGTGACACTCTTCCCAAGGCGATGTGGTATAATGTGGCAGCAGGTGCCCAAGGCCGGCCCAGCGCCACAGCTGGCAGCGCAAGTATGCACACACCTAGATCGCGGGTCGTAGGGCGGCACGAAGCCCTTGTTTTTGTTGGGCACGCCGCTGAAGATGGCGGCCAACACCGAGGGCGGCTGGCCCGCCTGGCCTCCGCCGTCGGCCTCAGCGTCGGCGCCGCCCTTGCCAGCCCGCTTGGCCTTCCTTTGGATCTCCTGTACCACGTGGTGGTCCGAGGGGTACAGGTGCCTGCGAGACCACAGCACCCATCCAAAGCAGCGTATTCAGCAATTTGTGTTGCGTCCCTTCTTGTGATGCACTGCTTGCCGCCTCGCACCGCCAGATCAGTATGGTGAAAGCCCCCCGCCAGCCCCGCCTCCCTGGTCCCAGCCGCTCCCTAGCCCCAGCTTTGCCTGGGCCAGCACCCTTGCGCATAGCGCCCAGGAGCTTGCGCACTTACTTCTTGGACATGCGCAAGAAGAAGTCGGGGATCTGGCAGGCGACCGGTACTAGCAGGCAGTAGAGCCAATACTGCGCGCTGGGCGCCACGATGCCCACAAACAGGTGGTACAGGTCGGCCGCGAAGAAGAGCGGAAAGGCGCCGTATACGAGCAGGTAGAGGAACCAGACGCCTGCGGGCATCCGTGCGTGACGAGGACGGGGTGAAAGCCCGTCAGGTAGGAATTAAATAGGGCACATGTGCGCCACCCCGACAGCCCGGGGGCGCACACGTTTCCAGGCCGCAAGGGCTTGGCGATCGAGGTCGCCACCGCGAGGCCGCTATGTGCTTGGCTGCTTAAGGCGCCTCACGGGGCTGCTGAGCTTACCCTGGCTGAGCCAGATGGACACGTGGTGCGCCCAGGTCCACTGGTCCAGCACCTACAGCAGCGGAACCAAGCCAGGCCACAACTGAAGCAGCTCGGTACGCATTCGACCAAGGCCAGGGGCCGCGCCGCAGGGCAATCCAGGAGTCCATTGCCCTAAGCCATGAAGCTTGGTGACATGGAACAAAGGCAGCGCGAGCCTACAGCGGCGACCGCTGGCCAGCTCACGCACCTGCACCACCTGGAAGTGCACCGTGATGACGACAATGCTGAACATGAGCACGCCCGTCTGCCACATGCCGTAGGGGTTGCCGTCGGCGCGGTCAGAGTGGGTGGAGCGGCAGCCCAGGAGGACGAGGGTCATGATCACCGCGCACTGGTACATGCTGCTCAGCAGCCAGAGCGCGATGGCGCGGAAGTTAAAGTACTCGTTGCGCTGGCCTGTGTGGGGTGGGATGCGCAGCCCAGGCATGCACTCCGGTCAGGAGTGTGGTCCATGCGGGTGGCTATGTCCCTCGCCCGGCTGCACCGCTCCCGACCCACATGCCGGGCGACCCAGCTTCGCGCCCACTGCACGCACCCTGCATGTACAAGCCGGGGTACTTGAGGCCCATGTGTTTGTCGACGTCGCGGTCAAAGATGCCGATGACCACCGGCGTGAGCGCCGTGAAAACGACGTTGAAGAGCGTCATGTAGAAATCGTTGTAGATGAACTGCCCCGAGAAGGCGTTGAAGCCGTTGAAGGCAAAGATGGTGACGCCGAACAGCATGTTCTTGTAGAAGAAGAACAGCACCATGCGCGTGATGCGCTTGTAGCTGTAGCGGCCGTGCACCAGCAGCAGCGGCACCAGGAACCGGAACTGCGCGATAGCGAAGTCTGACGACATGACGGCCTGCATGCCCTCCTGCCCGCTGATGCCCACGCCTGGGGGAGAGGGTGGCGGGACAGCAGGGCAGAATGAGCTGGCTACGCACCGGAAGCAGTGGCTGAGCCGACACGGCACGTGGCCGGCAGTAGCATGGACAGCCGCTTGCAGCGCAACAGCCCCCGAGCGGGGACGCACCGATGTGTGCGCTCTGGATCATGCCCACGTCGTTGGCGCCGTCGCCGATGGCCAATGTCGTGTCGCCGTGGCTGCGCACCAGCGTCGTGACCTGGCGCCAGGATGCGGGGAGCAAACAAACATGACCAGAAGCCACTCGGCCCGGGCACGTTTGAGGGCGCATTCTCGTGGGCGCTGCTGCTAGACGCCTAGGGCTGGCAAAACCAGGCTATCAACCAATGGCGCCGTCTGCAGCCGAGCTGCCACCCAACGGCGAGGCCCCGCCCGAGCCTGCGCACCTGCGCCTTCTGCAGCGGCGACACACGGCAGCACACCACGGCCTTGCAGCGCAGGCCCACTTCGAGAAACCCCGGCGCCAGGTCCTTGCTCAGCGCGTACGCCAGCGCCTTGCCGTCGATGACAATGGCAAACTGCGACCGTTCGGTCTTTTCCTGCATCGAGGCCTGGATCTGTGGTGGGACGGGGTGGCACGGTCGGGAGAGGTGAGGGTGAGCCCCTTGCCGTTTCACCAAGCAACCCGCCACGACGCAGCCAGGGAGGCGGCATACGCGTACAAGCTATTGCTGCGCGAACGGGCGGGTCGCGTACCGTCTTGATGGATTTGCCGACGGCCTCGTGCGCGAGGCGCTCAGCCAGCTCCTTGTCACCCGCCAGCTCCGCCTTCTCCACCTCCTCCACGCCGTACACACTTATGGTGAACTGCAACATGAGGAGTACCCGCGGTGCTAAGCAAGCTGGCATGACGACAGGCATGGGCGCAGGTGCACACATGACACCGCAGGGCGTGCGGACAAGTCACCTGGCGCATCTCCTCGGTCAGCAACGAGCAGGCAAATCCGATGTTGATGGCGGTCTCCATCTTGTCGCCAGTTAGCACCCAAATGCGGATGCCGCCCAGCGCCAGCATGCGGATGCACTCGGGCACGCCCTCCTGCAGCTTGTCCTCGATGGCCGTGCAGCCCAGCAGCCGCAGGTTCTTCTCGATCTTCTCGCCCACGTCAGCCACCTTTGCGTCGCGGTCCTGTGTGGGAACATGTGCAGCATGGGGTGGGTCAGCATGAGGTGAGCGCGCTGGCCCCAGGAGCAGGAAGGGTACGGTCAAAATCATAGGGACGGGAACCCCGCGGCTGTGCCGGGCGCATGCCCTGTGCGCTGCCTTGAGAGGCGGCGTCACTTGCCTGCAGCGACGTCTTGGCGGTCACCCACTCCGGCGACCACACGTTGGTGTACCAGTCCCGGTCCACCTCGGCGTACGACAGGCACAGCGTGCGCAGCCCCGCGGCGCCGAAGTCCTCCATGTGCTGCGAGGTGCTCGTCTTCATGGCCTCGTTGGGGCCGTACGACGGGTCCAGCCGCTCGTAGATGACCGTGTCGGCGCCCTGCAAGCGTTAGGTAGCGACGGCGGGCGGGTTAGGTCAGCGGTGCCGTTGCAGGATAGAAGGGCGTGTGCTGGGCCCCGCCCCAACCCCTGTTCCCGCCCCACCTTGGTGAAGATGATGATCTTGTCGTT
>BDDC01002474.1:0-12648 GCA_001662425.1 Chlamydomonas sphaeroides | reverse complement strand
GGGGTGCGAGGCCACACCATGCGTGGCGGCGCGCCCGCGGACTCCTGGCCCCTGAGCGACACACAGCTGTCCTATCCCTCCTCACGACTGCCCAGCTGCCCAGCTGCCCATCGCCGCCCTGCCAGCTCTTCCTGCTGATCGAGCCGTGCGGGCTGGAGCCGGCGCGCTCAATATCTCGTTACCACCACCCGTTTGCTGCGCCACTCCCTCACTGCACCCTTCCCTCGCCCCTCCCTGTCCTCTGCCCCCCACAGCGCAACTGCACCTACTACCGCACCCTGGCGCCGTCGCTGGGCTGGCCCGCGGGAGGAGCGGGGGGAGCAGGGGCAGCAGCGGGGGGAGGTGGCGGAGGAGGGCAGGGGCGCGGGTCGCCGCGCGGCCGGGCGGCGCGCGAGGCGCCGCGGCCGGCGCTGCCGGCCCTTGGGGAAACGGTTGAGCTGGAGGTGGGTCGGGGAGGCGGCGGTAGGGTGTAATGGGAGGATGGAAAGTGGGGAGGGGTGTGCGGTGTAGGGATGGGATGGAAAGGGGAGTGGGACAAGGCGGGGGACTGGGGTGGGGCGCAGCGTGGCCCCGACCGCGCTACCCCTGCCCCTCGTCTGCATGTCTGCAGCGCGCCGCCGCGACCTCGCGCGAGGCCTGCTCACCGCCCACTGCCCGCTGCTGCCCCCGCCGGCTGCAGGTGTTCGAGCCGCCCGACAGCTTTGAGGTGGTGTCGGGACTGTACCCGGGCGACCCGGTGCGCTGAAGCGCCTGCCGGGCGATGGCGGCGAGGACGAGGACGGCGCGCCTGGCACTGTGGCCGCAAGGAGCGAAGCCGCGGCACCCGGGCGGCTGGTGCAGTCAGGCCTGCTTGGTGGCGGCGAGTGTGGCCCACCGAGACGACCAAGCAAATGGAGCGGCCCCTGGCGGCACGGGTCGCTGGGCCCCTGGCACGGCTCTCGCGCGTGTGGAGCCGTGCACCGGGCGGCCCCGGCCCGTGGCGGCTCTGGGTTTCGGGAGGTGATGGGCGGTCTGGCGGCGCCTTGCCGCTGTGCCCAGCTGGGGGCACCGCCAGCCGCCCGGTGAGGACGGCAGGCCTGGCGCATTGCCAGCCGCGGCGTAGCGCACGCCGGTCAGCCGAACAGGCTGCCGCCTGCGCGCAGGGGAGGAGGACGTGGTGGTGCGAAGAAAGGGGTGGGTGTCGAAGGCGAAATGGAGGGCCTGTAAGGAGGTGGGTGGGGCCGCATTGGCGCTGCGGAGGCCGGGTGGGTGGTGGGGCTGGAGGTCGCGCATGGGCATGGGTTGGGCTTCCGGAAATAATGTTGGATACCTGTAGCTGCGCGATGGTTGTTGTGTGCTGCGCTTCGGTCGTCGGAACTGCTGATACACGGCTTACACAATGCTGCCGTTAGAGTTCAATCACAATGCTGCCCAAGCGATCAAGCTGTCTGTATGTACTTGGCCACGGTCTCATTTCTTACGGTGCCTTGTTGCTCTCGGGCCCACTCTGCTGTCCTGCTCGGCGTCACTCCGCGCTCACATCCCTGCCGCCGGAAGGCGCCTCGGGCCGTCAAACCCCATAATAGCTTCACGAAGATGGGCCCGTGGGGCGAGGACCTTCAGTGCTCATTCTAAAGTTACAGGCCTGCTTTGGGCACATCGTGCTTGGTGACTAGCCCCTCACACCACACACAGGTTCTGTTTCCCCGTGTCAGACCGGGTCGGTCGTACCTGCACCCACCCCGCCCCGCACAGTCAGCGTACTTGATTCGCGACGTCCCCTCAACCAGAGGCTCCCCTGCCCACAACACTGGAACCCAGGCCCTGGTCTAGAAGCAGCGACACTTGAGATACCAAGATCATCTACTTGACACTGGAACACAGCAACGCACAGCATTCTGTGCATCACACCTGGCTGCCAATCACCCAGATGGGCAGCCAACTGGCGGGGACGGGGATGAGGTGAACAGGGGATCGGGACACCAGGCGTCCCCCTGGCGGCTATCGAGACACCAGGCGCTCCCCTGGCGGCTATCGGGACACCAGGCGTCCCCCTGGCGGCTATCGGGCACCAGGCGTCCCCCTGGCGGCTATCGGGACACCAGGCGCAGGACTAAACTTGAGGCGCGCGGGCGCGGCGGAGGCGGGGGAGCGGGGGGGGCGGTCTTTGAAATGGGTGCATGACGGCGGTGCGATGCAAGTGTGGATGGGCTTGGCTAAAGTTGGGCGTGGAGCAACGAGAGCGAGGATGGAATGTCTGGATGGAGGTAGTAGTAGTATCGGATCGGCACGACAAGCGAGGGGGGTCCGTAAGGGGGTACTGTAGGCTGCGTGGGCTGTGGGCCGAGGTGTGGCGGGGGCAGGCGGCGGAAAGATCTTACATGGGCTGCAAGGAAAGACGGAATACAGAATGGACTGGCGCCGTAGGATGCAGTGGGAAAGGGCTACTTACCATTGCCGTTGCAGGAGGAGGGCGCGGGAGTGAGGGCTGGGTTTCCAATTACAACCAGAAGGATGCCAGAAGAGGGCTGGGTTGAGATTTGGAGCAGGTTCATGCCCGCAGCAACCCACAGCACACCGCGCACCAGCTGAGATGGTAGTCACATAGTTCATGTCCGCATCAACCAACATCATTCAGTGCAGCCAATCCTCCAGATGTAGCGCATTCCATCAGCACCTGCGGCCGCAACGGGCGGGGACGGAGAGGGGTTTCCAAGCGAGCGTGCGGGTTTCGGCGCGTAGTAGTTCTTCAGAGTTGCGCTTCCAGGTTACCTCGACTTGCGCTATTGAAGCACCTGCATAAACAGCAGAAGTCGAAACCTGCTTGCTTGCACTTAACCACCTCTTGTCACTTTGGGTCAGCTATTAGAGTTTGTCTGAAGCATGTCAGCAGCTGATTCACCAGCACAAGCAATGGAGGAGGACACAATTCAGCCCGTCGGAGAGAATGCCGATGGTGCCTCGTCGCCAACCTCGATGCCCGAGGCACCTTCCGCACTGGAGCCTCCGCCGCACCCACTCACGCCTCCGGAGGACTGCATCAAAGTCACGGAGGATGGGCAGGTGCTGAAGAAGGTTCTCGAGGAGGGCGATGGCACCAAGCCATCACTGCACGCTCGCTGCCTTGGTGAGCCATCGCGATGATAGTTGCACCTTGCACACGTGGCGTATGGGGGGCGACGGGGGCCATCTATCCTCGTCACTGAAGTCCTCACCCACCCACCCCACCCCACCTCGCGCACCCTTTCTCCCGCACCCCTCACACACACATACCGCTTCAGCTTCCAGCTGACACACACCCTAGACCTCCCTTACCCCCACAACTCTCCCGCGCCGCTCCCCCTCACCGGCCCTCCTCCCCGCAGTGCACTACAAGGGCTGGCTGTGCAGCAACGGCGAGGTGTTCATGGACACGAGGCGGGACCGCGAGACGGAGGACCCATCGGTCGTCGTCGCCGGCCGCTGTGAGTGCCGCAGCCAGGCCCAATGCCACCGCTCGCCCTGTTCACCCTGCCGTACAGCCCCACACCATTGCCACATCTGGTGCACTCCTCATACCCCAGCGCTTGCCTGCCTGCCCACGACGGCACCTGTCCACCGGCGGGGCCGCCCCTCGCACCCACCACCCCTCCCAAAGCCCGCAACGCCCGCCCCGCCTCCCTCCCTTGCCCTCCCGCCTCCTCTCCTTACAGACTCCGCGGCGCAAGAGACGGGCCTGTGCCTGGCCGCGGCCACCATGTCCCGGGGCGAGCGCGCCCTCATCTACGTGGTCGACCCCTCCTATGGCTACGGCTCCCGGGGCAGCTTCAGCTTCCCCGCGGTGCCTCCCGACAGCTCGCTGCTGTACGAGGTGGAGATGATCAACTGGGAGGGCGTGGAGGAGGTGAGGCGGGCCAGCAGGGTGTGCCGCGTGGCGTGTCTCTTGCGGCATCCGGGCGGGAGGCATGGGGGTGTGACGTGCGGCGTAGGCTTGTTGGAGAAAGCCAGTGGAGGGCTGGGGAGGACGGTTTTGGGCGTGTGGATGTGGGTAGCGTAGTGGGCGCAGGGCTCTGAGCTTTGGTGTACAGCACGCGCTGTGGGAGGACAGGCGGGGCGCCGCAATGGCAGCTGGCGTGCCCGCCCGAGCTTGTGCCGCGTGCCCCTGCTGGCGGGCTGGCATGTGCCACCCAGCTGGCAGCAGCCTAGCGCGACGCGGCCTGTGGCGGCGTTTACGCAACGTCCCGCCCCTCCCTGGCCTCGCCCTCAGACCGACCACGACGGCAACCGCGGCAGCCTGCTGTACGAGGAGCGGCTGGAGCGCGCGGAGCGGCGGCGGGTGACGGGCAACGACCTGTTCAACGCGGGCAAGTACAAGGAGGCGCTTGCCAAGTACGCGCTGGTGAGAGGGGGCCGCGGCGGGAGGGAGGGGCCGGGCCGGGCAGGGGCCCCGTGACGTACGGGCGCCCGTACATGTCACGATGAAGATGTGGTTGTCGTTCGAAGTTGTTTCAATCGCGGGAGCACCAAGGGCGAAGAAGGGCAAGTTCAGGGAGCCTCGGCCCTCGCTGGCGTGGGGGTTACAGGATGGTGTCGGTTGTGGGCGCGTCAGGGGGTGTGGCCGTCAAAGTATGATGTCCTGCGGCCGGGGGCACACACGCCCACACCGCCACAGCCACAGCACAACCGCTTCGCCAGACCAGAGCAGAGAAGTCCAAGGGTGGGTGCAGCACTCGATGGCAGCAACCAGTGTGCCGTACATACGGCCCGCGCCCTCGGCGGCAGGGGCCCGTGGTGAGGCGATCCGCCCGCCACGCACACCCTGAGGTCATCCGCACGCCCCATGGATGCCTGGCACCGCGCATCCCGCCGTCACGGCGCTTCAATGGGAGGCGCGGGGGGCCCACGCTCCTATGCAGCAGCAGGTATGCAGGCAGGCGCGAGGGCACGGCCGGTGTCGCACCGCCGCACCCCGGCGGGGGAAGATGGTGGCTGCCCACCGGTTACCTGCCGGGGTGCAGCCGTACGACACCGCGCGCGCCGCCTCCCGCCTGCCTGCCTGCCTGCCTGCCGGTCTCCCTTGCGCGGTCGGGGCCACGGCGGCACGGTGTGGGCATAGGCATTTGATGCACTCGGCGGGGGCGGGGGGCCCATTGGCAAGAGGTTGTGTTGCCGCCGGGGGGCGGGGAAAGGGATTTTGCTAACATTCACGAGTTATCCCTACGAGTGCCTTGCATCGTGCGCGGGCCGGAACTGGCCCCGGGGGCAAGCCGCCGACCCTCTTCGTGCCACTGGCACCCACTCCAGGCCCCGTGCACCCGGTCTGTGCCTAACCCGGCTCGCTGGCGTCCCGCTGCCCCGCTGCCGTACAGGCGCTGTCGTACATGGACGAGGACTTCATGTACCAGCTGGAGGGCCACTACCTGGACAAGGTACGGCACAGTGCCGTACAGGGAAGCCGCTGTGGCGTAAACGGACACGGGGGAACGGCAGGTTGCAAGCCGGCCCCGGCACACGGGCGGGGCCTGGCAACCTGTAGCGTGCCCTGGTGGCGCGGCGCCCCCATGGCGCCCCCATGGCGCCCTGGCCGGAGCGCTAGGCCAAGGGCAGGGTGGGCTCCAGCCCGTGGGCAGTCATCCCACTGCCAACTGCGGCAATAAGGTGGACAAGCGGTGAAGGGCTTCCGCGCCTGTCCGCCGCCCCCCGCCCCCAGGCCGAGGTGGTCAAGACCAAGATCCACCTCAACATGGCGGCCGCGCAGCTGAACACGGGCGACTACAACACGGCCATCTACAACTGCGGACAGGTGAGGGGGCTGGGCGCAAGGTATGCGCAGCAGGGCGCTTGCCGGCCCCTGGCTGCGCCTCACCCCCTGTAACGACCCTCACCCTAAAAGGACAAGGGAGTTAGTTCGAAAGTTCGTTACACCCCCATGCACCCGGCGGCGTTGTGCGGCCGTACTGTGTTTGCTTGTCGGTAGGTAGGTACTGCAGTTGTGACCAGGACTGGTACCTCCCGTTCCCCTCCGCTCCTCCCCCCTTTTTCCCCGTCCCTGTCCCCCAGGTCATGACCATGGACCCCAAACGTCTGCCCCTCGTGCCGCTCACTGCGGGTGTCATTGTTGCGACACCGTGGCCAACCTCTCCCCTCCCCCTCACCCTCCCGCCCCGCCCTTCCTCCTCCCCCCAGGTCATCAACATGGACCCCAACAACGTCAAGGCGCTGTTCCGGAGGGGCAAGGCGCGCCACGCGCTGGGCCGCACCGAGGAGGCGGCGCAGGACCTGGAGGCAGCCGCAAAGATGTGGGTCATCAGGCGGGGCGGGCGGGGCTGGGAGGGCAGGTTGGGGCTTGTGTGTGTGTGGGCCGCGCCGCCCAAGGCCATCCAGGCCTGCATGGTCGTTGCATCATGGTGCCGTTGCGCCGCAGACTTGCGCTGTTGCTCGCATGCCCATCCCCCCCGCCGCCGCCACCGCCCCACAGCGATCCGGCCGACAAGGCCATCCAGGCGGAGATGGCGGCCCTGCGCGCCACGCAGCGCAAGGAGAAGGCCGCGCAGTCGGCGCTGTACAAGGGCAAGCTCAAGGGCGCGCCGGCGGCGGCGGCGGCAGCAGGGGCAGACAAGGCGGGGGCAGGCACAGCGGGGCAGGCGGCGGCGGAGTCGCCTGCCGCGGCAGCAGGGAGTGCCGAGCCGCCGCAAGGGTCGGGGTCGGCGGCGGCGGCGGCGGCGGCGCAGGAGCGGTCGGCCGCGGGCAGCGCCTCTGTGTCCTCGCAGGGGGCAGCGGGGGCGACCAAGCGCGGGGCGGCGGCGGGGCCGGGGAAGGGCGCCGGGTCAGGGGCAGGCAAGAAGGAGGCCGGGGAGGGCGGGAAGGGCGGCAAGGGAGGCAAGGCGGCGGCGGGCAAGGGCAAGGCGGCGGGTGGCGCGGGGTTGGCGGGCTTTTTCGTGTGGTTGTGGGCGCTGCTGGTGGGGGCGCTGGCGCGGTTGACCGGGGGTCGGAGGCGTGCGGTGGCGCAGCCGTCACGGGGGCGGTGAGGCGTGGGCGGTGATGGGCATGATGGGCAGATGCGGTGGGAAGCGGTGTCCGGACCTACTCGGGACGCAGCGCGCGCATGGCTTGACTGTCGTGACCTGTGCAAGTACTTCACCATGAAGATCATCTGCAAGCATCTAAACGGCTGTTGTGACTTTGGTGAATGCAAAGCAGGTGTGGCTGCCACGCCCTACGACAGCGCCCGGGGCCATGTGGCGCACCTGGGGCACGGGGGGCACACGCGTCAAAACCCTCCACGTGTTCGGGCCAAGCGAGGTCGACTACGCGACAGCTTACAGAGAGTGTGCGCAAACATGTACGTATGGCACTGAAGAAGCCCTTGCGCGTGCAGCAGCTTTCATGCCGCGATTACGCCCTTTCCTGGCCTGCACGCTGCTATGCATCGCATCGGCGGTAGATGCGCAGCCTCCGATGACAAGCATTGCCAGCGTTGGTGCTAAACTGCTGTGGTTCGTGGCGAGCGGCAATGGTCCGGCCGATGGCAACTGCACCAGCGTCACGGGTGCGCTGCCGTCGTTTACATGTCATTCGCGACGGCAAATAGGAACTGCACGCCTCGAACGAGAACCGTCTGCGCTCGCGACCCTTAACTACCCCACACGCCCCAATCATCCACGCCTTCCTCCCCGCCTGCGTTCCCCACAGCCTTCAACATAACCTCCTCCGCTTCCGGCGACGTCCTGTGGCGAACCACTGACGTGTCCATCTGGTCGGACGCGGCCGTGGGGGTGCGCCACGTGTACGCCACCAAGCCTGCGGGCGCAACCCACGGCATCCTCGCCTACTCTGTAGGCGGCGGCAAGGTCAAGTGGTCATGGCCCAAGCAGATCGGCATCTTCCGAAAACACGATAACCTGCCGCTGCCCCGCAACGCCAGCTTCTCTCCACCCGTGGAGACTCAGCCGCCGCCCGGCACACAGCCCTTCGACGACGACCGCTCACCCCGCCTCGCCCTCGGCACCGACCCCGCAGCCGCCGCAGCGCTGCTCGCCCACTTCCGCGTCCTTCTCGGCACCACCCCCGCCACCTCCTTCCCCACCGCCCCAACCCAAACCCCCTCGTCCTCCCCGGCCGCCGCACCGCCGCCGTGGCTGGTACTCGTGGTCAGCCGCTCGCCCTCCAACCACCTGTTCGCGCTGGACGAGGCCACCGGCGCCACCGCCTGGCACTTGGCCCTGGCAGCCGGCTCCTCCATAGAGGCGGTGGCGCTGCCGGACGAGCTGCCGGCGCTGGCGCTGCTGTCGGTGGCGAGCCCCCCGGCCGAGGCGCCGGGGCAGGGCGGCGCCAGCGGCAGCCTGGTGGCTGTGGAGCTGGGCGGCGGAGGGGTGCGGTGGCAGACGGGCGAGCTGCCGGGAGGGCCGCCGTCGCTGGCGCTGGCGACCACGGGTAGGGCGCAGGGTGTCGGGTGCGGAGGGGCGGGAAGGGAAGGCAAGGGAAGGGAGGGGCAGGGCGACCGTGCGAGGGGCCGCTCGTCCGTCGCAGGAGGTGCACTGGGCAGGGCAGGGGGCCGCGCGGGAGCTGCGCTGGAGCTGTGGTCCCTAGGCGTGCCACCCTGGTCCCACCCTACATGGGGGGGGCGCCATACCCACGTGACCCCACCCCAACACGCACGCACGCACGCCCCCCATGCGCCCGCAGGCAGCCTGGTGCTCCGCGGGGCGGTGGACGCCGACATGAGCCAGGCGCTGTACGGCGTCAAGGCCGTGAGCGGGGCGCTGGTGTGGACCAAGGCCTGCGCCCGGGGCTGCTCCGTGCTGCAGGTGGTGACGGCGGGGGGTGGGGGTGGGGAGGGGAGGGCGGCAGGGGGAAGGGGGGCCAGGCGGTGCGCGGGCGTGCGGGCATGCCGGCGTGGCCATGGACGCGCGTCGTGCGCGGGCTCCCCAGCTCGCCAGGGAGCTGGCGGTTGCTCCGCAGGTCCGCACGCATGCAACCCAACCCCCCACGCCCCCGGCTGTCGTACGGTCAGGTGGACGAGCACACGGCCATAGTCGCGTCGTACAGCTTCACGGTCAGCGAGCTGGAGGTACGGCAGGGCGGAAGAGGGCGGCGCACAGCGCTAGGGGTGGTGGGGAGCCGGGGGGCAGGCAGGTGAGGCAGGGACCCAAGGGCTGGGCGTGCAGCCACCGGCACCGCCTCGCTGGCTCGTGCCCTGGTGGCCCCACGCCCTCTGCCGCCTCGCGCTTCACCTCCTCCCTGCCCCTCCCGCATTCCAGCCATCGACCTTGCCACCGCCCTCGCATCGCACGCCACGTATCAACACACGCCAACATCCAGTCTACCGTGCATGCTGCACGTCGTCCGTGCGCACGACACACACATGGCCCCCCCTCCCCTCCATCCCTCAATAACCCCCTCCACCCCTGCCGCGACCAGGCCATCGACCTGGTCACAGGCCGCGTCCTGTGGCGCGGAGTGGAGTCCTCCTCCGACCCCAGCAGCGCCTGCTCCGGAGCCACCGTGGCGCGGAAGCACCTCTTCTTCGGCTGCCCCTGCGATGCCGAGCTGGGCGAGCAGCTGCCGGCGGCGCAGGGGCAGCCGGGCCCCGGGCCGGAGCAGGCGCGGCAGCTGCGCCTGCCCGCGGGCTGGGTGGCTGCAGTCGCTTCGGCCGTGGTCCGCGCTGACAAGTCACGTCCTGGCTCCGCCTCCGCTACCGCTGCCGCCTCCGGCGGCAGCGCCGACGCCGAGGCCACGGATGGCTCTGGCAGCGAGGGCGCCGACGGCGGCGGCGGCGGCTCGGGCCGCAAGCCGGGCCCCAAGCCCTCGTCTGGGCTGTGCGGCTTTGCGGTGAGCACCGACACGGGCGAGGCGGTGTGGCGCAGCCGGCTGGGCGACGACGGCAGCGGCTTCCCGGTGGCGGGCGGCGCGGCGGGGCTGCTGCCGCTGGTGGCTGGCGAGGCGGTGGTGCTGGCAACGCAGCAGGGGTTACACTCGCTGGACCGCGGCACGGGAAAAAGGTGAGTGGGCCGGCACGCAGGCATGGAGTTTAGGAGCTACGCTCCTCGCGGGTCTGGGGCCGGGGTCAGCCGGCGTGGGATCCCGCGGTGGGCTGATCTGCACGAGGAATGTAGCCGCAGGGGCTTGGAGTGTGGAGACGTACCAGCTCAGCTTGACGCGTGCTCATGCCTTATGCGTGCTGTGAACTTATGCTGGGTCGCGTGTGGGCAACCGTATGGTGACCGGAGTGGATTAGGATGCTGTGGCTGGGGCCGGGGTGGGCCAGCGCGGGATCCCAAGATGCGCTCCCTCCCCTCCCCGACATGCTCAATCCGCCCTTGTTGCACCGCCTGCACTCACCGCGAACCCCGCCAGGCTGTGGAGCTTCATGCTGCCGCCCGGGCAGGAGCTGCAGGTGGGGCGCGCGCGGGGCTCTCACGGGTCCAGCAGGGGCGGGTCGTGCCGGGCCCTACACCCCGCCGGCGTGCGGCTCCTGGGGTGCAGCAGCACGCAGCAAGCACATCTCGACTGCCAACTACGATACCGACTTCATCCCCATCCTGGCCCCGCAGGCGGCTCCTGGGGTGCAGCAGCACGCAGCAAGCACATCTCGACTGCCAACTACGATACCGACTTCATCCCCATCCTGGCCCCGCAGGCTTGGGACTTCTTCGACGAGGCCGGCGGCATCGTGGCCCTCCGCACCTCCGGCCCAGGTCCCGAGGGCGCCGCGCTGCACGGCCTGGACCTGGCCTCAGGCAGCCCGCTGCTGCAGCGCCCGCTGCCGCCCGCCGCCGGCCCGCCGCCCGGCGGCCGCGGCACGCTGCCGTACGCCCTGCGCGACGGCGTCGCCTTTGTCGACGGCTGCTCGGGCCGCCGCTGCTGCCTGCTAGGGGTGGACATGCAGGCGGCCCAGCCCTCGCCGCCGCCGTCGCCCGCGGCGCCGGCGGCGGCGCCGCCGCCGGCTGCCGCCGAGCTGCAGCAGCGCCTGCGGCGCGCGCTGGCGGCGGCGCCCGACGGCGGCGCCGCCGACGGCGACGGCGGCGGCGGCGACGGCCGCAGCTTCTCGTTCTGCTTTGACGTGGAGGAGGCGTGCCGCGCGGCCAAAGCGAGGTCGGTGGGCATGGACATTGTGTACGGCCTCCTGGTGGCACAGCTTGTCGTACTGGTGGGCGGTTTTGGCAGCGTGGCGGCGTGGCGGCTGTGCTGCCGGCGGCAATACGCGCCCGCCACGCGGCTGAGCCGGCTGCCCGTGGCGGAGGTGGCTGGCCATGATCTGGGCAGCGAGGAGGAGGGCAGCGAGGAGGAGGTGCTGGTGGGGCCGGGGCTGGGAGCGGGGGGCGGGGGCGTCGGGGCCGGGAGGGTGAGGTACGAGTACGACGAGGCGGCGGGCGTGGCGGTGCGGGTGGTGGATGTGGATGTGGGTGCGGGTGTGGGAGGGGAAGGGGAGGTGGAGGCGGAAGGGGAGGGGGCGGGAGGGAGGGGGCTCGGGTCCGCCCGGGGCGGCGGCGGCAGCCGGAGGGCGGGCCGGGTGCCGCGGGTGGGCGGCCCGCCGCGAGCGGGCGCCGTGGTCGGGGGCGGGGCTGCAGAGGTGGAGGGGTGAGGAGGCGGGGGGCGCGGCACAGGCCCAGCGACGAGGGCCCCGTGAGGGCGTGTGGGCGTGTGGGCGTGTGTGGGGGGGGGCGGGGGGGCGGGGGGCCCGGCGGCATGGCCCCCCTCCCTCCTCTGTGGTGTTCAACGTTTAGGGCCGAATAAGAGGACCGCCCCGTACACGTCGCGCCCCGGGTTGGTGATGCGCTGGTCGTGCGTAGGAAGAAAGCAGGGATACGTTTAGATGCACCCGTGCGGGAAGCGAAGCCCAGCGCCGCCATGAGAGAAATGGTGGCCCACCCGGTGTTGTAGAGTTGTATCGCACCCTGGGTTGTAGTGCAGCAGAGTGTTGTGTCGTGGGCCCTCCGCACCACCCCGCCCCGCGTGTGGAGGCGGCGCTGTGTGATGCGGGCGGGGGGCTGTGTTTGCAGCGGGGCTGTGTTGGCAGGGGGGCTGTGTTGGCAGCGGGGGCTGTGATGGCAGGGTGTGTGTGTGTGCCGCGCCTGGAGGGATGGCGGAGCGCGGTGGCGCGGCCCGCGCCGCCGCCGTCGCTGGCGCGCTGCCTCTTGTTGCGCGGCTCGTGCGTTGGTCCGGTGTATGTTAAACTTTTATGTGCGGTGTTGCGTTCGAGAATGGCTACGGCCATGTGGCATGAAGCACGGACATATGCATGGTGCATGGAGCGGGGGGGCGGGGGGTGGGGCGCTGGGGGCCGGTGGCACGGCCGGTGCGACCTTTCGGGCGGGGGTGGAATCGATGAGGTTGCAACACGTAATAACAGGCGGAGGATGTACCGAAGGAGAAGCGAACAAGTAAACCAATGCCGAGCCAGACGCGTAGCAACGTGTGGGCGAGGGGCGTAGGGGGGCGTGCACTGCGTGCCGTGTAACGGCTAACTGTTACTGTTACTGTTACACCGCAAAGCGGAGGTCGCCGTTTCACAGCCAGGGGGGCCATCGGCAGATCAGGTAATCTCAGTGCACTAGGGCCCTCGGCTCCTCAGCGCTACCGTCCGCCTATTCCGCACATCCCTCAGATACCGGGCCACATAACTCGGATCAGCCTCTAGCATCACGCGGCGCATGCCACGACGTGCAAGTTGGAGAGTAGGCTCGTGCT
>BDDC01002472.1:0-11182 GCA_001662425.1 Chlamydomonas sphaeroides | reverse complement strand
GCGCTGCAGGCCAAGCTGCAGTCGGACCTGGCCCGGGAGCTGGGCCCGGCGGAGGACCAGCGGGCGGAGCAGGAGCGGGGCCAGCAGCCGCGGGGGGCAGAGGCGACGAGTGCGGCAGGGGAGCAGGATGGTGCGGGAGGGCCTGTACCGGCGGCTGGCAGCCCGCGCTGCGGTAGCGGCACTGGGGCAGGCGCGACCACGGGGCCGGCGGCCGGGGCTGATGAGGCTGATGGGGATGAGGGCGAGTGCAGCGTGTGCTTTGCCGGACGCGAGGAGGTTGCGCCGGTGGGCTGCGGCCACGGGCTGTGCGGCCGCTGCGCGGGAGAGCTGTGCCGGGGGCTGTCTCCGGCTGAGGGCCGCTGCCCGCGGCCGCTGCTGTGCCCCTTCTGCCGTAGGGAGGTGGCGGGCTTTGCGGCCCTGCCGGCGGCGCGGCGAAGGGCGCAGGCGCAGGCTGAGGCGGCCGCTGTGGCGGCAGGCGGCCGGTGACAGGACCTTATGCGGCGGTATGGGCTACTCATGCTGGGTACGGCAACCTAGCTAGTAAGGGCGTGTTGCCAGGTTAGAGGTAGCTTTCCTATACTTCATTCGCTCGGTTCGGTCCAACTGTGTTCCTATGTCCTTTACAATGCGTATGGCCGGCGTGTTGGTGGCATAAGCGAGCAATGGCCGCACGGGCGGTGTTGGTCCGCCGCCTAGCGCAGCACGGGAGGGTGGCATGTGTGGCTGCGGTAGGTGCTCCTGAAGTAGACGTGATGCGGGATGGGCGACAGCAGCTACATACCCGTCGTTTTACATAAGGCGCTGGTGGCGCATGCAAGGGGCGCTGGTGTTTCCCTATATATAGCTAGGGTGGCCGTGGCTTGGCAAGACAACAATGGCTGATGGAAGGAAGGGGGTGCACCGGCCCGGACCCTTTTGTCCGGTATGCTATACCAGCAGCAGGTAGGGACGTACGGATGGACTCTGACCGATGTCATGGTGGGTCGAGGGTCGGTGTCTGTCGGCGGCATGCGCCAAGGACGCAGTGCCGGCTCGTCATATGGCGGCCCTGGCATGCTAGAGTGCGCATGGAGACTACAGGGGCTGTGGGCTGGTCGAGCGAGGGTCGGCGGCGCAGGTTGGTTGAGGATGGATGGGGGGAGGGGCGGAGTGGCTCGCTGAGTGCATGCCCCAGCGCCCCCGCTCCAGTAACCGGGGCCTTGCATGCGGCGGCGGCGGCGGCCCAGCAAGACCGCTGTCGTCGTGCTGTGCAATGCGCGCCACGGCGTACGTCGCCGAGCCAGCAGTGAAGTCTAGTCGCAAGCGGTCCTTGCATGCCGGACGCCATGTGCGGCGCATGTTTGGGAAAGGCGTTTGGAAAGGGGACGGGCCTCGTTCACTGTTCGCCACCCCAGGCGAGCAATTGCACACGCCCTTTCTGTGCGCATCCGGCTTTTCAAACAAGCATCTCGAGGGTCCAGCGCACGGACACCTGCATTTGGACCAACCGCTGTCCTTGACAGGTGCCTCGCGCAACAACGCCGCCGCCCACTTTGCCCCCACATGGCGGGGCTGGCAGCAGACAGCAGCCCGCACCAATCGTGACAGCTGCGACGCATGGACAAGCCCGGGGCCGCCCAGCGCTGCCACATTGCAGTCAAAGCGTCCAGGACTCCACGAACCGAGCCAGCGGCCCTGTCCGTCGTCACCTGTGCCGGGGTGCGCGGACCCACGCACGCGGCCGGCCTCGCTTCTCACAAAGCAGCGGTTTGGGGCATGTCTGCTCCGCTGCCCAGCATCCTACAGAGCAAACGCCTCACGCACGCCACTCGGCTTTGCTGACACTTGCACGTCGTCCCCACGAACCGCGCAGGACGACACCCAGCACCGTCGCCGCCGCCATCACGACGACGTCTCTACGTGGTTAACCGAGTAAGGGGCTACTGGGCTGCCGGGGTTCATTGGAAGCCAGCACCGCGGGGCGCAGCGGCCCGCCAGGGCGGCTGCCAGCACCCATCCATCGCGCTGCAAGCTGCGGCAGCCTGGCAGCCAGCCGCGCGCAGTCCCGTTAGGGACCGCACTATAGATCCATCCCACGTACGCCCCGGAGGTCCCAAGCATGAACGCAGCACAGGAAGGCCAGGCCACGGCCGCCGGCGCGCGTACAGCGGATGCGCTGCGACGCCCAGCCTAACAGCTGCCCTGCGCGCAGAGCCCCCAAGCCCGGAAGCCCGCATGGCGCGCTTATGAGCACAACGCCGGTCCGCCGGCTGGCGCTATGACTGCACGGCACGGCCGCAGCCAACAGCGCGGCCGCATCGCCGTGTCCGAGGCCAGCAGCGGTGCGCATTCCGACACCGCCTTGCTCGGTGCTGACGCCCGGTAGCTGCTGCTCGCGGCGGCGCTGCAGCGCCCGCCGCCCTTGCGCTGGCCTTTCGCGCGGCGCCACTCAGATAGTCCGGCCGTCGTTCGCTAACCGCTGCGGGTCCGGGCGCGGCCGAAGGTAAGCGGCGTTGCTCAGTCTACGCACGGGTCCATCCCGGGGCGCGGCAAGACACGCATGTGCACATGCTGAAGAGCACAGCGCGTGCGGGGCGAGCTCTTCCGTGTGAACTGCATTGGTCCCATGCGGTTGCTCGGTCTCGCCCTTCCGCTCTAGCTCGTGACATGGGCGGGCTAGACGCCGCACCTGTGCATAGTCCTCGTACCAGACCTTGCCGCTCTCGTCCGCCGCCAGGGCCATCATCTGGAGACATAGGACATGCGGACATACGGCGTCATGAGCTCAAAGCAGGGCGGTGGGGCACGGGTGCCGTGCGTGGGCAAGACATTGACGGCGAGGACGATCGCGCGGAGCGGCACACCCGGGACGCTGCCTGGCCCTTGGGGCCACCCCGCATGCCATCCCGCCGAGCGCCAGACAGATCCCGGGGATGGCACGCGCCAGGCTGCTAGGGCTACAGCCCCTGCTGAGCCCACCAGCGTGCAGCAGCGATGAAGGTGGCCCGGTTCGCGGCCACAGCCCTGGGCAGTGCGGTGAAGCGCCCGCGCGGTGCGCGTCCCAATCTAGTTCCTCGCCAGTTAAGTCAGAGGACGGCAGAGCCAGCCCGCCAGCCGCATACTCCGGCGGTTGACACCTTTTGTGGCCCTTGCCCCTTGGGCCCGGGGATGCGGCTCCTGCCACCTCGAGCTCCTACGAGCCCTCCTTGGCCACAACACCGCCCACAATGCCGTTAGAACCCCATTGGTACTGATCACTGGTACGCAGACGAAGGCCGAGGTGCATAACCCCAGCCCTCTGCCGCCCACCCTGTTGAGCTCGTCCTCCGTCATGGCCTCGCCGCGCCCGCCCAGCAGCGTCCGCAGCTGCTCGGCCTCAATCCATCCGCGGCCCTCGGCGTCGAATGCGCGGAAGGCGCGCAGCAGCGTGTGGTAATCGTCGCGGAAGAGCGTCGCCTCCTGCTGGATCAGGAAGTTGCACACGACCTGCCAGGGGATGGGCGGAGGCCGAAGCGGAAGGCTGGTTCCTGGACGGCGCACTTTCCGGAGCTGCCATGCCTCCTGATCCCCTGCCTGACGACACGCACCCCTCTGGCACCCCTTTGACGCACCAGCTCGAAGTTCTCCATGCCGACGAGCCCCGTGCTTTCGGACTCGGCGTTCAGCGCCGCGAGCTGGTCGAGGATGAGGTTGAGTTGCACGCCCGTGGGGTTCACTCCACACGCGCGGATGGCCGTGGGCACGTCCTTGAAGTCGACTAACCGAGAGCCCTCTTTGTGCTCGAACAACACAAAGGCCTCACGCACGCGCGCACGGATGCGCTCGTGCTTATCTGTGAGCCCGGTTGCCATCCGCGCGCAGCAATTGTGCCTCTACACACGTCCCCTTGTCTGCTCTGGAGCTTTTATTGATTGAGATCGCACACGGCCGTTCTACACGTACTTTTGGCAGAGTTATCTTGCAAGGCAAGATGTCTCGAAGGCTGGGTGCAGACTTCAACGCTGGTTAATTGCAGTTCATGTGTGTCGCAGCGAACGCATAGGTATCGCCTTCATAACGCGGATACCCAGACAGGCCTTGGGGAAGGCACGCCAGTAACCCGAGGGCTGCCTTCCCCCCCACCAGCTACCAAGTCTTGATATTCTGTCCAATGTGCCGCCAAGCTTGATCTGCCCGCGCTGGGCCGTCGCGTACACCATATCATTGCATGATGCATGAGTACCCCGCGAGCCTCGACCCCTGCTCCAACGTCTGCACCTTATGCGGGCGTGCCAACGGGTGTCCCGTGCCCCTCCCGTGCCAGTCACCTCCCCTGCCCCCTCCAGCTAACCGTGATCATGCAACAACACAGACGATACTCCCACTGCCGCACATATACACATCCTCGTGCCACCCTTACACCAGCTCCTTTGGCGCGACTTTGCACGCGGCCCATCCTCCTCGATATCCCTTGTGCACCTCGACCTGCTTGCATTCTGCTTTAGTTCCCTCACTTTTCCCGACATTCAGTAGCAGAAGCCGCCTCCGTGCCGAGAACTTCCAGGACCCGCGAGCATGGCGGCAAAGAAGGTGCGATCGCGCTGGACGCCGCGGCAACCTTAGCATGATTGTCATACAAGCATAACATGTATCTTTGACTCGGACAGGCGCCAATCGAGGTGCTGGCGGAGGACCAGGCGCGCATCAACCAGTTCAGCCGTCTGCACACAAAGATGCAAGAGCTAGAGAACAAGCTTAAGCAATACAAGGTGTGGCGAGATACTCACTGTTGTAGTCATAAGGACATGGCACGATCCACAGCTCGGAGTCATCCTGGAGACGCCCCGCGCCTTGTTGGCCAGCAAGGGATGCAGGGGGGGCCCGGAGGCCGACATCGGCACGAGCGGACGTCGCCCGGGTTTACGCGGCAACGGCTGGCGACGGCTAGCGCATGCCCATCGACCCCGCCTATCCCTCGACCCACAGAACATCCTTGAGGAGCACGAGGACGCCGGCAACGAGCTCATGCTGTCGGACGAGGACAGCGTGCGCTTTGTCATCGGCGAGTGCCTGGTGCACTTGGACAAGGACGAGGCCGAGGGCCGATTGGACAAGGTGCGGCCGCGGGCAGGTCTTGTGCTTGCTCTCTCGCTGCAGCATCTGCGTTGACCGGGGCCTGCCGACTGCGGTGCACTCCACGAGACAGCGCCAGTGGCTGCGGGATGCCCATTGGCAGCGTCAGCGGCTGAGAATGCCCGAGGGAACGCGCCAGCGGCTGACCTACGCCCCAGGCAGCGCCAGGGTCCAAGGCAGCTGGGGCCGGCAGCTGGTCCGGCCGCCCTGGATCCAGCCCGGTGCAAGCTAGCTGCCCCAGACCGGCTCTGGAGGCTGGGGGTGCACCATGCACGCCCGGCGCGTGCTGACGCCACGCTGGCGCTGCAAGCGCCGGTGACTTGAGCTGGCGGAGGGGCCCGGGGCTGCGCCTCGGCGGCCGCAGCGGCCAGCGGCACGTGGAGCGGCTACGGCGCGCTTGCCGCTTGCCGGTCTGGGTCTGCTGCTGCTGCCCGTGGCTGGGTACCGCCTGGGCTGTGGGCGTGTGATGACCCCGCCGCGGCACAGGCCCGCGGTGTGCGGCTGGCAGGCCGAGCACGCGGGGCCGGGAGTGGCAGTAAGGGCCGCGGCCAGGCTCCAGGGCCGGGGCTGCGGCCCGCCCGTGCCTCCGCGCCACGCTGTGCGGGTTGCGCCAGTGACACGGTTTGGCCGGACGGCCAGCGATGGCGCGTACCAGGCTGCCGGCACCTCACTGCGCTGTGACCCAGCTCGACGGGCGCTCGGGCGCCCTGCTGCCCGCGCTCGCCACCGAGGGCAGCTACCTCACCCAGGCCACAGCCCAATGCGCTCGCACCCTCTCCGGGCGTGCCCAGTCCGGCAGCCGTGCGTGCCCAGCCCGGCGAGCCCTACCAGCCGCGCTCGCCCGCTCCGGTTTGGCCAGTGTCTACCGCCCCAGTGCGACGGAAACCCCATGTAGAGCCCCTGCTGCTTGGTGGTGTCTAGAGGCCACGGCCGCTGGGCGCAGGGCGAGGCAGCGTCCATGGGCCCGTCCCCTGCTGCTCCGTCTGTCGCCTCGACGTAGCTCCTTACCTCCCTTTCTCACGACCTCTCCCCCGTCCCACCTCTCCTGTGCCACCGCAGGCCACGGGCGAGGTGCAGGCCGAGGTGGCTACAGCCAACAAGGAGCTGGAGGAGATTCGCGCCAAGCTCAAGGTGCTCAAGGGGCTGCTGTACGGCAAGTTCGGCGACCAGATTAACCTCGAAGACGACGCGTGAGCCAGCAGAGGGCGACGGCGCTTGTGGCGCGGGCGGGCGGCTGGTGGCGCCAAGGCCAGCACGAGTGGAGGCAGCGGACGAGGAGGTCAGCTTGTGGGGAGGAAGGCGGCTTGTGGGGAGGAGGGCGGCCGCTGGCGGCAGTAGCGGCGCGGGCAGGTGAGCGGCAGCGGCATGGTCGCAGCATGGAGGGCAGCGCTCGGTGGCCGTGGCGGCGTGGGTCAGGGGTGGCAGACGGCAGCGGCGTCAGGCGCTGCTCAGATGACGAACGAGGGGAGGCGTGGCTGCGTGGCGACTGCGTCCGGTTGCTGCTCAGCAGCGCGAGCAGCGCACCTCATACAGCGGCGCCGCTGCGCCGGCAATGCGGCGGGGTAGCGGCGCCAGCGCGTTGCCATGGGCGTTGTGTGCGTGGCGCTGTATGGGTGCGAGGTGGCTGGCGCCGCAGAGCTGGAGCCCAGGGGCGCTGGCTTCGTGGGCAGCACGGCTGTCGGCTTGTCGGAGCAGGGCGAGCAGGGCGGCTGATGCTGGCGTCTGTAGTTGTGGATGGCTTGTGCCGAACGGTGGGGCCTGACTGTGCCGGGGCGGGGCTGGCGGTAAGGCCGCACGGTGCAACGTTGGCCTGTGAGTCGGTGAGTCGGTGTGCGTTGGCATCCTCGCGAAATATGAGGCGCCCGGTGCAAGTCAGAAGGTGTAGATGAGTCGGGCTGGATGTCAAGGACTCGAGGCTCAGCGCGGTCACAAGACCGATAAGAACGGAAAACCTATGCGTAGCCGTCAGCACCTCGGGTTGGGGGAAGCCAGGGAAAGCGATGACAGGGTTTGGCGTGGCATCGCACGTCGGATGTGAAGTACCCTACCTGCCGTTCTCTTGTCGCACAACATAACACACAGCATATGGACATACGGCTCGCGTCGGAGAGACTAAGCTTGGAAACCGAACTTGCCGCGCGCTTGTGTATTGTTTCCGTGCTCGCCTGAACCCATTGGACGCCATTCCTCAGCTGTGCGTGAAGTCGCTTTCGCATAACATCCACTGAACCAGCCGATCGGGTGTTGTGAACGTGGCGCTGTGATCTGTCACCAGCGATGGCCGCCGAGGACGCAGACGGCGACGCTTGGGTCCGCGAGGAGCTCTTCAAGTATATTAGGAGTCAGAAAATGCAGGCTGCACCGTTGAACGATGCCGGTGGGGCCCTTGACGGCTCGCGCGTGCGCAATGCCGCCGGGACACTGCCGCAGTCGCCTGCACAGCGAGCTCGCATGCATGGCTACCAACATGCTGCAAGCTCTCTGTGTAGTTGTGACAGCGTTCGTTGTCACTTCAAGTGCCGGCTGCCAACCGCCGCCCTGGCTCCCGACCCGTCCCCCTCCCCAACACAAAAACCCTCTGCCTCTTTCCCCTACCGCGACCCCGCGTCCTCGCTTTTCCCATCCACAGAAGCCCTCCTCCAGTCCGCGTGGCGCGCCGCGCGGCCTGAGCAGCCCCTGCCGTACACCAGCCTCGCAAGCTGGGTCGCGGCCGCCAGCGGCTTGAGCCTGAGCGCCGATGGCTCACACATCACCCTGGGTCCCGCCACAGCCACAGCCGGCACCGATTCTGGGCCCGTCTTCGGCGCGGCCGCGCCCATCGCGGACCTCCTCGGCGACGACGGCGACGCCGAGGCGGAGCCGGCCGAGGCGGAGCTCGCAGATGCGGAGCCGGCCGAGGCAGAGCCCTCTGAGGCAGAGCCCGCCGAAGCGGAGCCCGCTGACGCTGCCGCCGCCGAGGCGCCCGCAGCCGACGGCGGCCACGCCGCCGTTGCCGCTGGCGACCCCGAGCCGCAGGTCACAATCGTGTGTGATCGGGAGCCGGATGAGGAGTCCGGCCAGCCCACGGCGGCGCCCGCAGCCGCTCGCCCCGCGCCGGCGGCCCGGCCCGCGCCGGTGCCGGTGCCGCGGCCTGCGCCTGTGCCGCGGCCGTCTGGCGGCGCCGCCGAGCTGGCGCAGGTGCTGGCGGTGATTTTTCCGGGCGACAGCCCCGTGGCCCAGCTGCGACGGGGTCTGGTGGCGCTGACGGCGGACAAGGCGACCCGATGCATAACGGGGGCTGAGGTGGGGCTGCAGTCCGGGAGGGACGTGTGCGTTGCGGGGGCCCTGTGCCGCGGTGGCGGGTGTCGGAGCTGGGCTGCGGTGGCAGCGAGGTCGGTGCGGGGGTCCGTGGCTGCTTCCGGTCACTGGGATGCTCGGGGGCTCGGCGGCGCGTACGCCGCGGGCTGCTGGCAGCCGCTGCCGTGTGCGCGCGCCCGAGGAGGGCCGGTGAGGGCGCGCCAGGCAGCTGCGTGGGTGCATCAGAGGGGTTGTCAGCCTCCGTGTCCGCCCTGCCGTGCGGCCCTGGCCTCCAGCCCGGAGAAAGCCCCCGCCCTCAAACCCGCGTGCCCTGGTCCGCGTGCCCCCTGTGCCCACCTCCGCCAGGCGGGCCTGGCCATGTCGCAGCACCGCACGCTGGGCTCCACGTGGCGCGACCCGTCGCTGGGGCTGCCCAAGTTCAAGGAGTTTGCAGAGGCGGCGGCGCGGGAGGCGGGGCCGGGGCTGCGGCTGGAGCACCGCGCCGACTGGTGAGCGAGCGGCGGGGCAGGGGGCGGCGGACGGCGCGGAGGAGTGGCTGGGGAGAGGCCAAGGGCAGGGAGGGCAGGCGCCGGTGTGAAGCAAGGGGGCTCAAGGGCCCCCTGACCAGGCGTTGGGTTGAGTCGGGCATGTCCGCCGTCGTACGGCTCATTTTGGCCAGGAGCCGTCCGCAAAGGCGCCTCTCCACTCCATGGGCCCGGACTCCGTTGCGTCACGGTCGGCCATGCTCCATTTGCCTACCACGTGTCCGCCAAGTGTCCGCCATGTACCTGTTGGCCACCCTCCGCTGCCCAGGAACCAGCACGTGCTCACAGTGGACCAGGACGCCCTCCGGCTGACCGCGCTCCGCCGCGCCGCCGCCGCCGCGCTGCCGGGGACGGACGATGCGACGGTGGTGCGGCGCGCGGCGGCGGCGGCGCTGCTTGCTGCTCCGGGCAACAGCAGCCGCATCCCTGCCATCCCGCCGCACTCAATGGTGATGCCGCAGCTTGGCCTGGCGGTCATGGCGGTGAGGCGGGGGTTGTGCCTGTCTGTCAGTTGCACTTTCATACCGTGTTGTTATGATGGCTACCGGTATGAGATCACACTTTGGTTGGCAATGCCTCATGCCCGACGATCGGTGCGGTGAGGCGGGCTGTGCATGTGCCACGATGTTGAGATTGATGATCTTTGGGATTGCCTCACTCGGTGGCGTAAAGTGTTGGGGCCGGATCCCAACACGTGTGCACACGACGCGAGGCCGACTGGGTTTTTGAGGGACGTCAGCAGTGCCCCCGGCTGCCGGAGACAACATCGCGACCCTGACCCGGGCCGCCAGCGCCACTCGGCCAACGCTGGCCCCGGGAAGGGAGCCGATTGCCGCTGCGGCCGCGGCTCCGGGGGTTGGGCCAAACAAGTATCCACGAGGGTTGTTCTGGTCTTCTAGGCGACCTGAGTAACCCCGTGCCTCCGCGCCGCTCGCTCACCCGTCCCACGCGCCCCTCGCTCCCCCTCCTCGGCCCTCGCCCACTCATCCCTCGCGCCGCCTTGCCCTCGTGCCCTCGCGCCTCAGGCCGCTGGCGACGCGCGCCGGCGCCTGGAGGCGGCCAGGGCTCCGTCGCCCTTCTCGCTGGGCATTCTGCTGGGGCAGGGCCTCATGGGGGCCTACTTTCTCATGGACAAGACGCCCGGCGGCTCGGGCCGCGCGGCGCGGCTGGACGTGGCCCGGCTGCTGGAGGTGGGCCGGGCCGGGAAGTGGGGCGGGAAGGGTTGGGGAAAGGGTTACGGGAAGGGGGTTTCGGCACGCAGGCATAGCGTCAGCGGCGAGGGCAGACGGGAAGGAGAGCCGTTGGCCTTTCTGTGGCGTTGCTTCCGCCTTGCAGGACGCCGCGTCCGGGCGCTTCGGCGACCTGAGCCAGGTGCAGCCGCTGCCGCTGCCGCCGGCCCACCACCCACGGTCCGCCGCCGCGCCGGCCGCCGCGGCGCCAGCGGCCGGCCGCACCACCCCGGCGGCCGGCGAGGAGGCGGCGCCCATCATCTCCCCCCGCGTCAAGGTGCGGCCCCCGCCTGGCCCCTGCCTGGCCCCTGCCCACCCCCGCCTGGCCCCGGCCCGGCACCGGGGTGTGCGCTCAGCCGTTGTGCGGTGTGCGCTCAGCCCTGCCATACCCTGCCCCGCCCCGCCCCGCCGCCCCACGCTATCGCCACCGCCCTTGCCCGCCCCTCCCGCTACCGGGGCTGGGGTGTGTTCGTGTCGCAGCCCACCTTATCCTCCCGTACCCCCCTCCGCACCATCGCCCTCACCCCATCCCCCAGGCGGCGCTGCGCACTGCAGTGCCCGAGGGCCGGCCCGAGGCGCTGGCAAAGCGCGCGCTGGCGCTGGTGGCCGCCGCCTCGCTGGGCGGCCCCAGCCCTGGCGGAGCGGGCGGCTGGGACCCGGCCTACACGCTGCGCTCCACTGCCTGCGGCAACATGCTGCTGGATTTGGAGCTGAAGCCACCAAAGGTAGGTGCGGGCCTGGCGTAGAAAGAAGCGCGGATCGTGGGATTCGATGGGGCGCACGCGGCGTGCGTCGCCTGGGGGTTTGGGGCTGCGGCAGCATGCTGCTGCACTTGGAGCTACGGCCGCCAAGGGTAAGCGCGAGTCGGCGCCAGGTGTTTCGCGGTGTGTTCAGAAATAAGTATAAGTATAATAGAAAGACAAAACCGCACCAGGGAGAATGGCGCGCCGGCCGTGCGTAGAGGGAATGCAGTGGTGCGCCAGTGCGGAAGGAAGCCCAACCAGGAGCGCCCGCAAGGACCCCGAGTCCCGGCCCAGCCCG
>BDDC01002471.1:0-12689 GCA_001662425.1 Chlamydomonas sphaeroides | reverse complement strand
TGCCCCTGCCCCTGCCCCTGCCCCTGCCCCTGCCCCTGCCCCTGCCCCTGCCCCTGCCCCTGCCCCGCTCCGCTCCTCCCACCGCGCCAGGTGCGCAACGGCGGCAAGAGCGCCATGAAGGTGACGGTGGTGCCGCGGCCCGAGCTGGAGGGCTTCTTCGAGTTCTCGCCCGACTTCGGCTTCGTGCAGGTCCGTCCGTGGGGTGGGGGCGGATGGGGGGCGGGCGGGCAGGCAGCAGCAGGCACGCCATGGGCCCCCCTGCAGCCGGCCACGCATTAGGAGCCGTGGCCCCAGGAGGCCCAGGACAGCGTGGGGCCTGGGGCGTGGGGCGTGGGGGGGGCGCCAGGCTCCGAGCGGCCCAGGTTGTGGGGGCGCCAGGCCTCGGAGCGCCTGCGAATGGCGCAGCAGCGCTGCCGGGGCGGGGGCGGGGGCCGGGGCGGAGATGGCTGTAGAGCACGCGCCACACGAGGTCCAAGTGCGTGCCGCGCTCCCACGCGCTGCTTCCTCCGACCCTCCGCCGCCCTTCCCCAGGCGGGCGACTCGTTTCCCATCACCATTCGCTTCAAGCCCACGCCCGCGCTCATGACGGCGTGCCGGCGGCACGTGCAGGAGCCGTCGGAGGACCAGGTGCCGAGGAGGATGGGAGGGCGCGGCAGCAGTGGCGAAAGGCTCGGTGCCCTGGAACCCCCGTTTCTCACGGTACCTGAATTCCGGGGCGCTGGTGCATGTGTACACCGGCACCAACCCTGCCTCTTCCCCTGCTCTCCCCCCTCCTTCTCCCCCTCCCGCTCCGCAGGTCATCGAGGTGCCCATGCGGCTGTCGGTACCGGACCAGTCGCTGCCGGTGCCCTTCACGCTGCGCGCGCAGCTCACCAACACCGACCTGCTGTTCGAGCCGCCTTCGCTGGACTTCGGGCGCTGCGTTATGACGGAGCGCACCGCGGTGCAGCTGCACATTCGCAACGCGGGCCGCCTGCCGCAGACGTTTGGGTTCGTGGGACTGCAAGGTGGGGAGAAGGAGGGCGGGCTGGGAGAGGCACGGCGGGTTTAGAGGCACGGCCGGCAGCGGGATGACTGCACGCTCGAGTACGGCGCGTGTGCCTCGGACGGTCCGGCAGGGTAGTCTGGGCAGCCCGGCGACAGCTCCGTCGGTCTGGCCGCGAGCTGCTGCCATCCGGCTGCATGGGCTAGGGGCCGATGGACTAGTGGCCGACCCGGGCGGCCGGTCTGGGCACCATTGCACCCACCAGCATCCTTCGCACCCTGCGCCCCACGAACACTGCCGTCCCCTCTCTCCCCCTCCCAACCCAACGCCCTCCCCAACTCAGGCGGCCTCCACATAACGCCCAACGACGGCTTCGGCTACGTGCTGCCGGGCGAGGCCCTGCAGCGGCTGGTGTCCTTTCAGCCGCCCATCGCGGGCCCGCAGAGCTTCTCCATCACTGCCAAGACGCTGGCCGGCCGCTCCTTCACGCTGCCCTGCCGCGCCGTGGGCGTGGCCCCCCGCATGGCGCTGTCCGTCAACCGCATCCGAATGCCCGCCACGCCCGTGGGCGACACGCGCTCCGTGTCCGTTGTGCTCATAAACCGGACCGACCAGGCGCAGGTGCGGACCGGACCGGACAGGCATGGGCACGGGAGTGGGGATGAGGGGATGGAGGTGGGAGGACGGGGCGGACAGGGTGAGGCGCTTCGTGCTCGGTTCGCGTGCTGTCGTCGCTCCCACCCACTCCACGCCGCCGCCCGCCCTGCCCGCTCCCTGCCTGATTTCCTCGACCGCCGGCGCCCCTCAGGCCTATGAGTTCGCCATCCCGCACGACTCGGATCTCACCTTCAGCCCCCACGTGGGCAGCGTGCCGCCCCAGTCGCGGCTGCGCGTGCAGATCGACTACGCGCCGCGCATGCCGCAACAGGGCGAGCAGCAGGGCGCGCCGCTGCCGCCGCTGCCGGGCGATGCCTCGCCGACCGCACGTGACAGGAAGCACGTGCACGGCTACGGCTTCCGGCCGGACGGCGAGCCCGGGGAGGGCGACGACGAGGACGAGGAAGGGGCCGGGGAGGGCGCGTGGCCCGGGCTACGGACGCCGGAGTTTGGCGGGGCATCGCGGGGAAGCGGTTCTCCGGCGCGCAGCGGCGGGCGGGGCCGTAGCCCCGGCGGCCGGGCGGAGGAGGACGAGGATGAGGATGACGATGGGGGGCCGCCGCCGGCGGCTTCGCGGGGAGGCTCGGTGGCTGCGAAGAAGGGCAAGGCGTCGGTGGACGGAGCCAGCGGCGGCGGCAGCCGGCACAGCTCGCCGCAGCGGAGCGAAAAGAGCCGGTCCGCGTCGCCGCCGGGGCTCAAGGTGAGTTGGTTGCTGTTGGGTCTGGGCAGTCAGCAGCGTGTGCGCGGCGAGCTCTCCGTGTCTCAGCAGGCGGTGCCAGGCCCGGCACGGAGCGTCATTCTTCGTGGTGCCCGGTTGGCTTGCCCTCCGCCCTCCGCCGGCTGCCGGGTGCCGGGCCGCACACCGCATGCTCGCCGTCGCCGCCTCCACCGCCGGCAGTTGCCCGTCAACCGCATCGCCGAGCACGACGCGGAGGACGAGGAGGAGGAGGAGGAGCAGGAGGACGGCGACGGCAACGACGGCGACATGCGCCGCCGGCTCGCCACCTTCAGCCGCGGCGGCGACGGCACGCGGCCTTGGTTCCGCTGGCGTGAGCACACCATCGCCTGCTACCTGCGGCCGCAGCCCGGCGCCGACGTCCGGGCCGCCGCCGCCGCCGCTGCGTCGGCCGCTTTCGGCGGCCAGGGCGGCCCCGCGGCGGCCGCCGCCGCCGCCGCCGCGGAGTCGGCGGCCGCCGACGCCGCCGTGCAGGAGCTGCACCTGCAGTTGACCACGTGCGCCGTACTGCCGGATCTCGTACTTCAGACGCAGCTGCCGTACACGGCGCTGCACCAGACGTACACGCTCGACTACGGGCCGGTGCCGGTGGGGCAGCGCGTGCTGCGGACGCTGGAGCTCACCAACGAGGGTGAGCGCCCCGGGGTGATGCACCTTTGGGCATGTGCTGGGGCGGCCCCTCTGGCCTCCACCACCGCGGCCCTGATTCCCGCGTGCGGCCCTGCTCTCCCGCGCCCCCGGCCCCATCGTCACGCTGCTCGCGTCTGAGTGCCTGCCTGCCCGCCTTCCCTCACAGGCTCCGAGCCGCTGGCGCTGTCCTCGGACGCGCTAAACAGCCGCGAGGTGTTTAGCTGCGTCAACGCCATGCGGCCGGTGGCGCCCGGGGCCACGTTCCGCCTGCTGGTGGCCTTCACGCCGCAGGCGCGGACCGAGTACCTGGAGGTGCTGACCGTCAGGTGGGCACACAGGAGGAGCCGGGCAGGCGGCGGGGAGTGGATGGGGAGGGTTATGTCGGTGGCAGTGGGGACGGACCGAGTACGTGCAGGTGCTGGCTGTCGGGTGGGGCGGGACGGCATGGGCACATTGTTGGGGCTGGAACGGGGCTGGCGGCTGGACAGGGTAGGGGGCGCACAGTTGGGAGGAGCCTGCGGAGGGCCTGCCCTGCTGCGCCGCGCCAACGGGCTGCGGCGCCGTAGCGCCGTAGCGCAGCGCCGGACGCGTGCCGCCGCACCGCCACTCCTTTGCCCCCTTCGTGCCTACCTCGCTCCCGGCCCTCTCCCCCGCCCCCTCCGGCCGCTGCAACCCCCAGGTCGGCGCTCACGCGGCTGCGAGTGGCGCTCAAGGGCGCCGGCATCGCGCCGGAGCTGCAGCTGGGGCCGCCCGGCGTCACCGCCTCAGGCCTGGACCTGGGCGACGTGCTGCTGGGCGAGGCGGGCGCGCGCAGCCTCACCGTCACCAACGTCTGCCCCTTCCCGCTGTCCTTCAGCATGCGGCTGGCAGGCCGGCCCAGCGCCGCCGACCCCAACCCCGCCTGCCGCTCGCCGTTTGCGTGCCAGCCGGCGGAGGGCACTCTGGCGCAGGGCGAGAGCTGCGAGGTGGTGGTGTCGTTCAGCCCCACCTCGCAGCGGCCGTACTACGAGGAGGTGCTGCAGGTGGGCTGGGAGAGGGCAGAGGTCGAGAGGAGCACCTGGCTCGGTCCCTGCGCCCGTCCTTCCTCCCGCCCTCAGCCACGTCCCTCACCAACCCTGCCGCTCGCCTTCCCGCCGCCCCGCCCCGCCAATGTGTTCCTCCCCTGCCCGCCCTCGATGTACAGGTGGTGGTGCCCAACCAGCAGGATCAGCTGCTGGTGCCCCTGCGCGGCCGCGGCTGGAAGGAGGGCGTGTTCGTGTCGGGACCCGCCTACCCCGAGCCCGAGCCCGACCCCTTCATGACGCGCGAGCTCGCAGCAGCCACCGGCGTGCCGCTGCCGCCCTCCGTCGCCGGCCCGTCTGGCGCCGCCGCCGACACCCCAGCCGCCGCGGCGCCTGGCCCGCCGTCTACTCCCAGCGGCCCCAGCAAGAAGGCCGCGCTGGCGGCTGCAGCCGCCGCCGCCGCCGCGGCGGCCGCGGGCGGGGGCCCTCGCGTGCTGACGCTCACCTTCCCGGCACCCATTTACGCGGGCGAAACCGCCACGGCGTCCTTTGACGTGGGGTCGCTCCGCTCCACAGCCCTGGGCGTCGCGCCGGCCGAGGTCCTCGTGGGGGAGCTGCCGGCCGAGGCGCGCGAGGCGGGCTGGGCCGTGCTCGAGCCAACGCCCGCCGGCGGCGGCGGCAAGCTGCCGATCCCGGCGGGCGACCGCCGCGCCGTGAGCCTGTCGTACACAGCGCCGCGCGTGCCGCACCCGGGCATGGTGGCGGCGTACGGGCACGCGGAGCTCCGTACGCTGGCGCTGCCCGTGACGCTCAAGGGGGGGCTGCCGGCGCTGGGCGCGGGGCCCGAGGGCCGGCGCGTCACGGTGCTGGCGCGCTGCCGGCTGCTGCCGGGCCAGCGGCCGCCGGGCGAGCCGCTGCCTCCGTCCGTGACTGGCCTGCCAGACACGGCCGCAGGGGCCAAGGGGCCAAAGCCGAGCCTCGGCTCGCCGCAGCGGTCTAACGCGGTGTCGCCGCAGCGCTCGGTGCCGCCGACGCCGCCGACGGCCAAGGGGTGAAGGGGAGCAGTCGGGGTGGACGTGTAGTGATGGATTAGCGGGGTTGGTGTGCGCACTGCGGCGGCGTGTGAGCGGTGGGGTGGGCGGGCTGCGGTTGGTGGTGGGGCGGGTCTGGAGGAAGGCGTCGGGCAAGAGCGTGCGAGGGCTGGTGGCAGCGGGTGGTGTGCTGGCTGGCAGCGGCTGCGCTCGGCAGCTGCGTGGGCGGCCGGGTGGGGCGCCAGGGGACTGGGGCGCACGCGGCTGAAGGCTCAGAGCCGCAGAGGCTCTGTGCGTTGCAGGGATGTGGGTGTGGGTGTTAGGGGGCTGTGGGCTGCGGAAGGCCGGTCAAGCGCTGCACTGCGCTGGCTGCCGACAAAGCGGAAGGAGCTCCAGGGACCTGGCATTGCACGCCAGCTGTTGCAACACACGCACATCAAAAGCCAAGCGCAAGACAGCGGACAAACACATGACCCGCCCGTGCAGTTGGACAAGGTGGTTCCTCTTGGAATGGGGAAAAGGGCGTACGTGCCGTAGCAACACGCAAGTTCACACGGAGGTCACGCCATCAAATACTGCAAACGCACACGAGCGACGGCCACCACACCCAATCGCTCTCCCACACACACAAGCGTGTCCGCCGCAGCCCACTGCGGGGCCTGGCCGGACGCACCGCAGCAACCAACGTCCATGACCGTGCCCCGTACGATCTACGGGGCGTCCCCACCGCCAAACCGACACGACTCACTCCGCACATAAGCAGGGTGCCCGCCACACACACCTAGCGGCAGTTCTCAGCAGCTCGTCGTTCACCTTGACCCATGTACGACATTGCTGTCATAATTGCAGACCGTACACTGCTGCAAGCCTCCGTGCGGTCGGCCCGGCCACGACTCAGGCTGTCGGCCGGGCGCTATCCGCAAACCCTCGAAGACCCATCAACCCTTGTAGACCCATCAACACATGCTCAAGGTATGTTTGTGAGTGCTTCAGCGTGTCGTCGAGCTTCAAGCGCGTTGCCGAATGGCAGCCGCTCATGGCTGCAGCTCCCCTCGTGGGAGAGCACAACATACATTGACACGCGCCAGAGCCGCGTCGCAGCGGGCAAGGGCGCAGACCTGACCGGGGCCGACCCAGGTCGGCGCTGCAGCGCCGACCTGGCAATCCTCAGGGCGCAAAGCGCACAGTCCGCTCCAAACAGAACAGCCGCCAGCTAAACGAACCCGGCAATAACATGCCAGGCCCCAGCAGCAGAGTGCTGCCACAGAAGCCCAGCCAGTGTTGCAAATGCTCATGTCGGAAATGACCGCCCGCCTCTCCGCGATGCAACCAGCCAGGCCCTCGTGACACGCCAGCCGTCGCGGGGGGCGCCCATAAGCGCATCCGTTGCCGGTGCCGCAACCCGCCCCCCCGTGCCGCAACCCTGGCCCCCCGCCCACCCGGGCCACAACCCGCCCCCCGTGCCACGAGACCCTGCTCCGGCCGTGGGGCGCCAGCCCGTGTTAGTGTGCGAGGCCAGTCGTCAACTTCCCCCCGAGCACCCACCGAGCACCCACCGACGCACACACGCAGGTGCGGGCCCCCGGGGCCGCGCCAGACCCGCCCGGCGTGCTGTGCCGCCGGCACGCGGCTGGCCCCATAGGCCAATGTTCTTGCGTGTGCTGCGAACCGAGCTTCAGCCTCCGAGACAACTGATGCCCGTATGCGATGTAGAGAGAGTACAAGCTGAGCCCTCGCGAGCTCTCCGCCGCCCGGCGCGGCGCCGACGCATGAGTCACACGCGGGACGGCGCCACGGCACCAGGGCGCCACCGCTGGGCTAGCGAGCCCCCACCGGAGGCGGCGGCGGCATGGCGGCCGCTGCCGCGGCGCCGGGTCCCTCGACGCCGCCGGGGCCTTGGGGGCTGACGACGGGCAGCTCCGCCGCTGCGACTATGATGGCTAGGGCATCGGGCCTGTTGCACCACGGGAGGGTTGGGAGGGGCCGTCAGCGGCTTCGTGCACAAGGCAGCGGCTTGCCGCCAGCACGCCGCACTGGGCTGGTAGCCCGCTAAGCCCAAGTCACCGCCCCGCCGCCCGGGAGGCCGGGCGCCCGCTCACATGTAGGGGTAGGACAGGATGCTGGCGCGAGCGCACTGCAGCCGCGAGAACAGCCGCGAGTTGAGCAGCTCCTGCGGCGGGCATGCACAGCGCTTGTCAGCATCGTTCGGCGCAGCGCCAGGCCTCGGCCAAGGCGCAGGCCAGCTGCACAACCCCCGAGCCTGCAGCCCCATCCCCAAACTGCACAATCCCCCCAGCCCCCAGCCGGCGGCCCGCAGCTCTGCGCCCCCACCCGCGCCAGCCGAGTGGTGTGCCCCTCCGCAGCCACGTTGGCGTCGAGCGCCGCCGCCACCTCGTCCATCTCCGCCGCCAGCGCCAGTTGGCGCGTGCTGCAGCCCTGGCGCTCCGCCTCCATCATCCGCACGCACGAGTCCAGCTGCTGAGCCAGGCAGCGCCGCTCCGCAAGCACCGGCGCCAGGCGCTCGCGGTACAGGCCCAGCGCGGCGCGGCAGTCCATGACCTGGGGCCGGCATCAGCACACCGGTGAGCCGCAGGGGAGCGGACAGGTGAGGGGGCGGAGCTCGGCCGGCCGGGCCTCCCATGGGCTGCGCGCTCCCGCCAGCGCCAGCGCCAGCGCCAGCGCCAGCGCCAGCGCCAGCGCCAGCGCCAGCGCCAGCGCCTCGACAGGATGCGCCAGCCGCTGCCCAGCCGCGCAGCCGCGCCGCGCGGGCACCCCACACATCCCGCGCACGCCGCGCCCCCCACAGCTGCAGCCTCGCTTGGTGTTCGAACACCGCAAACAACGCGCCCCCCGGCCGCCGACCTGCTGCTGCGTCAGGCGCAGCCCAGCCGCCACGGGCGCCCAGAAGCTGTCGGGCGGCGCCTCGTCGTCCGCGCCCGTCTCCAGATTGACGCACACGCCGTCGTTAATCAGCGCCGCGTGGCGGGCGCCCGAGTGCACCCACTCGGACTGCGGAGGGAACACGGGGAATCGGAAGGGCGCAGGACTCAGGGTTCGTGTCTTTGCAGGATTGCATCGACGGCCCGGTGGACTGGACCCAGGCCGACGCCGGGGGCGGCCTGCGTGACGTCCGCAGGTCGTGACGCGCCCCTTGCCCGCACCTTCAGCCGCGCAAATGCCGCCTCAAGTCGGGCGAGGTAGTGGTCGTTGGGTCGCGCGTCGTACGCAGCCACAAGCAGCGCCGCCTCGCGCACCCACACCCGGAATGCTGCCAGCCACCGCGCAGCGCCGGCGCTGCGCAGCGGTCCCGCTGGTGCCGCCTCGCCGGCGCCGGCCGCCGGCTGCGAGGCGCCGCCGCCCCACGGCCAGCCGCTGCCCGAGAGCTGTCGGCTGTCGCCGCTGGGGGCGGCGTAGGGCTCGCAGGAGCCGGCGCGGCCGGGCTCGCCTGGGCAGGGCCCGGCGGCGGCGGCGCCGTAGCTGAAGGCTGGGCTGAGCGCGGGACTGTAGGCCTGCGAGGAGCGGCGTGGGCGCGACTGCACGCAGGTGCCTCCGTCGTCTGGGCTGCGGGGGTCGCCGGAGGCGGCCGGACCGGCGGCCGTGCCCCCGTCCGTGGCGGTACCGGTGGCGGTGGTGGAGGTGGTGGCTGTGCCGCTTGCGGCCTGGTGGGCGCCTGCGGCAGCGCCGCCGCTGACAGCCAGGGAGACGAGCGACTCGAGCAGGGGGTCGGCGGCGTTTGCTCCGCTCGGGGACGGAGGGGGCTGGGACGCTGCGCCCTGCGTGTGCGTTAATGTAGGCAGGGGCGGTGCGTAAGGTGCGTCAGGTCACGCGTCAGGGCCTCCCCCCCTCAGCCCTGATGTGTCGAGCTATGGCGTGCGGGCCGTGTGCAGCGGACTGCATACTGCGGACTGGGGCTGAGCGCACCTCCTGAGCCATGCGCTCCTGCTGCTCCCGGACAGGCAGCACAGCCTCGAGGATGCGCAGCCGAGTTTTGAGCCGTGAGTTCTCCGCTTCCACTGTGGTGCAGTCCTGCGCACGCAGAACAGTTGCAAGGACACGGACGTCAGCCGGAAATGCCAGCATAGTGTGCCCGACACGCGCAGGACATGTAACTTGTCAGCGACCACGGGTGTGAAGTAAGAGCGTTACGTAACACGACCGCACAAGCCGACAGCAGCCCCGCGCAGCAGCCTGTCACCTTAAGCAGATTCTGTAGCTTATTTGAGAGCTCCATGAGCTGCAACTGCGCTGGGCGCAGCTTGCGGTTCGCCGCTGAGGCCTTGCGCCCAACAGACGCCTTAGCATTGTTCGTAGCCATAGAAGGGCCAGCGAGCCCCGAGGGCTCCTGCTCCATCTTAACAGGTGGCATGGCAAGAAACTGCATCTGAAGCCCCGCCTGCGAAACTGGAGCCGATATGCTGCTAAGACCTTGTGACCCGAACATGGGGTCAGAGCGGGCAGTTTCAAGGCATAGACTGCGCGCTATAAGAGGCTCCGAGGTGCTGTTGTGGTGCTAATTCGACGGCAGCAAACAGCGCGTATGAGTGCGCTGGTGTATCTTCGCGTAGAGACGTCACAGCAGTGCAGTACAACACACGCACCCTGCTGCTCCTCCGTTCATGACTCCCCCCTCTCCCCGCCCACTCATCCCGACCTACAACAACCAATACCGCAGCGGTCATTTCCCCTGGGGCGTCACAGTCAGCCCCCGTGCCGCCCGCGACCTCCTGGCGGCCCTCGGCGGCCGCCGCCGCTCAAGACAACTACGAATTCGCGAAGCTTCCTGGCAATTTTTCAAGAGAATGACTGGGCTCTCGTCCTGGCGTTGCGTCGCCTCTGCAAGCTTGACGGCGGCTGTTATCAACATGCCTCTTGCCGTGACGGCTGATGTGGCACCCGGCTACATCCAACGGCGGGCGCTGTGCCTGACCGGCAGCCTGGCCGCGTGGAACCAGACGAACGTTCGTTCTAGTTTATCATGAACCTGCTTGCCTGGTCCAAGGGGGGGGGGGTCTAAACAGGATCGATACCCCCTGGGTTTCTCATTTGTTATTCATGGTGTTGGTGTTGGTGTTGCTGTTGTTACACGGTCCGGCCCAAGAACACAACCCGTGCAACACTGGGCCGTGGCCCCAGGGCCGCAGAAGAAGAAGCAACAAAGAGTGCACCATGCAGAGGGTACACAGGACACAACTGTTTGCACAAGTGTATTTCGTACTTATGCTACCTTGAAGCCCGAGTCGAACGGCTCGTTCCCCCAAAAGGGCGAGCAAACACAAGCCCGTCCAAAACCGCACATGTCAGATCCCACCCAGGTATGCAGCAAGCAGGCCGGGGTCAATCTCCCATGCGACGATGTGCATGGCACAGCGGCATGCAAGTCACTCTTGTTTGCCCCCAGAGCAACCACGTTCGACCACCATGCCAGACAAACTAGCTGCAACACTTGCAGCCCCCGTCCTTGCAGCGCGCATCTGCCGGCAGCACAGCCTGCTGGGCCCTATCGATTTTAACACCACGCCATAAACACAGCACGGTTAGCCTACCGTACACGCAGTGCATTGTGACCAAACAAGTGCAAGCACGCTTGACGACAAACAAACAAGCAGTGCGCGGCATGCGTTGCGCCTGGCTTCCGTGGCAGCAGCAGTCGGCTGTGCCGCATCCCAGCCTCCCCTTTGCAGTCCACTTTGTCGTGCTCGCTGCTCTGACCGCAGCAAAGCGCGACAACCCGCCGGTTCCAGTGCCGCATGAAGCCAATATCGTACAGCCCTGCCGGTGTCACATCACACACGGCCTTCCTCGCAGCGCTGCACAAAAACAACCGCAGCACCTATCTCTGCATGCCCATGCAGGCCAGACCTGCACGGAGCAGCCGTCCTGTGCGGGCTGGTGCGGCGCGCAACGGCCTGCCCTCGCTGACATCTACGCTGGCTCTACAGTAAGACGACCTGCGCGCCAGCGTGAGTCGCCATCCACCCGGTCAGGCCGCACAACCAGGCACCATACTGCCTGCTTCCCCCCCCCATCCCCCACAGCCGCCCCACGCGACACCACGGCACCGCCGCAGCTTGCAATCAATGCGCAGCGGAAAGATGTCGCGAAGGCCAGAACGACGCCGCAACCAGAACAGCTTTGACAAGGCCACACAACGAAGTTTACGAACATGCGGCAAAGTTTACCGCCGCTTGCGCGGCAACACCCGGCACAGCTAGACCTACGCTGCGCGCTCGGCGCCCGGGCTGGGCGCCTGGGCGGCCGCGGCCTTGGCCGCTGCGGCCGCGACATCGGCCAGCGCCACGGTTGTGCTCACAATGGCGAGCGCGTCCGGCAGCCACGGGTACGATAGCACGCTGGCTCGCGCGCACTGCATGCTGGTGAAGATCTTGGATCCCAGGAGATCCTGCGGCGCAGATCAGGAGTTGCGGGGCCGTTGTTGCTTCCGTCCACCTCCCGGCGGCCGGCCACCCTCGGCACGCAAGCCCAGTCAGCTGCACAGCCACCAACAGGCAGGGCTCCCACCTCTTGTCCAGCCTGCCACTCTCCAGACACCCCACCGCCCGCCGCACCCGGGCCAGCGCCGTGGCCTGCCCCTCCGCCGCCACGTTGGCGTTGAGCGCCGCCGCCAGCTGGTCCGCCTCGAGCACCAGCTGGCCGTGCCGCGATCCGCCCAGCGCCGCGCGAGCCGCCTCCGAAAGGCACGAGTCGAGCGCCGCCGCCAACTGCCGCCGCTCCGCCAGCAGCGGCCTCGTGCGCTCGCGGTACAGCTCCAGCGCCACCCGGCAGGCCGCCACCTGGACGAGCCACGGCAGCGGCGACGGCGTGAGCAGGGGTGCGGTGTCAGTCCCTTGACGGCCCGGACCGAGCCCTGACTGGCGCCGCGCGGTCCTAGGCCGGCTAGGCTGCCTTGTGGCTGCCGGGACGGCACCATACACGAACACGAGACAGAAAGGAACGGAAACGAAACGAGCTTGCCCAACGTTTTGCCCGGGTCTAGACTATGCCGTACAAACGATAAACGGTCTTGATATGTCTTTCAATGGCCCCGGCTCGGCCACAACAACCTGCCAGGGCCTGTTTCATCCCATCCTGCGCCGCTTCCTGGCGGGGAAATGGCCAATCAGGCCGACCCCGCATGACCTCCGAGGCGGTGGCCGCACCCTACCCCCTGACCGGCCTTGCAAGTGCCCGCCCGCACCTGCTCTCCCGTAAGTCGCATCCCAAGGACCACCACCTGCGGGGGCGCGATGCGACAGGGCAGCCCAGGCGGGCTCTTGCGGGCGGGCGCTCGCAGCCGGCCGCGGCACTCCCCTACTGCAGCCGGCGGGACCCGACGGCCTGCCCCTCCCCTCGCGCCGCTGCCGTCCCACGCCGCGGCCCCACGCCACCCCACCTCCCAGAAGCTGTCGGGCGGCGCCTCCTGGTCCCCGGTCTCCAGGTTGACTGGCCGCAGCAGCGTGATGACCTCACTGTTGGGCAGCCGCATGTGGACCGCTCGCTGCGGGGCCCACAGAGAGGGGAAAAACAGACGGAGTCAAGATCCTGTACCAGCAATCCTGCAGGGAAGGGGCGCCGCCCCCTCGGGAGGCGGTCAACCAGGCAGGCAGGCAGGCAGGCAGGCAGGCAGGCAGGCAGGCAGGCAGGCAGGCAGG
>BDDC01002470.1:1068-12692 GCA_001662425.1 Chlamydomonas sphaeroides | reverse complement strand
CCCCCCCCCCCCCCCCACCTTAATGCTGGGCTTGAGCGCCTTGGTGAAGGCGGCGATGCCCGCGATGAGGCCGCCGCCGCCCACCGGCACAAAGATGGCATCGATCTTGTCCGGGTCAGAGATCTGGGGCAGGGCGGAGGGGCCGAGGACAAGGGTGGGGGCGGGGGCCAGCCCAGGGGTGCAGTCCACGCTACACGGCGCCGCGCCGGCAAGCCGGCGGTCTTCCTCCCCTCCTCCCCTTCCCCTCCCTGCCCTTTGCCCTGCTGCCTCCAGCCCCCGCCCTGCCGCCCACCTGGCGCATGATCTCGTCGCCGATGGTGCCCTGCCCCGCAATGGTGAAGGGGTCGTCGTAGGGCGGGATGAAGGCCAGCCCCTCGGCCGTGGCTCGCGCCACCGCCGCCGCCTGCGCCTCCTGGTAGCTCTCGCCCACCAGCACCACCTGGCCGCCCAGCTTGCGCACGTTGGCCACCTTGATCTCCGGCGTGTTGACCGGCATGCAGATGATGGCGGTGCAGCCCTGGGGGGGAGGGGGAGGGGGATGGGAGGGGGCGGGGGAGGGTTTGCGGCACGTGGGCCGAGGCGGTGGCCGGCGGCTGGGCGTGGGAGCGGCGGGCAACCCGGGAGACGTCGAGGGCGGGCGGCGGGTACAGGTGGCGCCACCGCCGCGTGGCGCCACCTGCTGCCGCCTGCTGCCGCCTGCTGCCGCCTGCTGCCCCCCGCCAGCTGCGCACCATGCGCGAGGCCGCCAGCGCCACGCCCTGCGCGTGGTTGCCCGCCGAGCTGGTGATGACGCCCCGCGCCCGGACCTCCGCCGGCAGCTTGGCCATCTTGTTGTAGGCGCCTGGGGTGCGGGGGACAGCGGCGAGGGGGGTTGGCCGGGGCCCTGGGGCCGGGGGTAGGCGGTGGGCAGCCGCTGGCGGAGCTGGCTCCCGCAGCGCCAAGTGTGCGCCAGCAGGCGCAGCCTGGCCCCTGCTGCAACACCCGCACTGCCCGCTCCTCGCCCGCTCCTCCCAGCCCATCTCGGCCCGCCCCGGCCCCACCCCGCAGCTTGAACGAGAACACGGGCTGCAGGTCCTCCCGCTTCAGCAGCACAGTGCTGCCCAGCGCCTCGCTCAGCTTGCGCGCCTCCTCCAGCGGCGTCTGTATCTGCGGGGGGCCGAGACCACCCCCAGGGCAGCCGGCACAAGGGGACGGGGGGGGGGGTTCAGGGCTCAGCGTGCACGCGGCCCGGGGCCTCATGCGCCTCACGCTGCACTGCGGTGCGCGGCTTTGCTGGGCGGGGCCCCTGCAGCAGCGGCGGGGCCACGCGGGTCGGCGCTGCTGGCGCCCGGCCACTGCCTCACCGCCACGTCGTACACGCGGGCCGTGAGGATCTCCCGCAGGTAGCCGTCCTGGGTGAAGCGCCACTGGTTGGAGGCGCAGCCGCTGGCGCCCTGCGGCGGCCGGGGATCGGGCGAAGGCCGGGGGCAGGGGGCCGGCAGCAGCGTGTGCGGTCGCAGCGGCCTCGCCACACCCACGGGCGTCTGCAGCCTGGCTGGGGCCGCTGTCCTTGGCCGTGCGCCGCCACGTGCTCACCTGGCACTCCGGCCGCGTGCAGCCAAAGCAGCGGAAGACGTCGTCAGGGCGGCTAGCCCCCACGCGGTCCACTGGGCTCAGCTCCCCAGGTGCAAGCACGAAGTCCTCTGGCACGCACACAACGGGGCCCCTTGCGGCACCGTCGGCGTTCGCAGGAGGCGCCGCTACTTGCGGGCGGTCGCCAGCAATAGTCCGGCATAGCACGTCAGCTCCGCGAGCTTGTGGGCTGGGGCCCAACGCTGGACGCGCAACAGGGCATGGCGTGACGGCGCGGGACCGGACTGCGCACGAGCTGCTATGCGAGGAGCCGAGCTGCTGCAGTCTACTCATCGTGCCACAGGCGAGACGAAGTGGGGATTAGCCTAGCACGTATCGTGGCACATGGGCAGGGTTGATTGAAGCTCGACACCTCAATAGCAGGCTTTATGATGATTGCAGCAGTCGTGTGAACAGTATGCCCGGCCGGACCGCAATCGTGTTCTTGTGCCTTACGGATTGTCTCTCGATGCAGGCGGCTTTCGCTCTCGTGCTGCGACCCCGCACACTGCTCATACACACATCCTCCTTCCACACACGCACTACTTGCTTTTCATTAGCTGGGCATATTGTTCCCTCGGCGGCCGCTTGGGAGACCAGGACTCTGGTCAACGCTTGGCACTTGGTAGCTGGACGAGCGGCGTCTGCGCGTGAAACAACTGCTACAGTGTTTGTAGGCTCTTGGCGGCGATCGAGTTGAGCGAGCGCGCCGGCTCGGAGAATGCTGGATTCTGGCCAGCCGAGGAGCCCGAAGCACTAGACACCCTGTAAACGGTGTTGCCATGGCCAGCAGAGAGCGGCGGGTCTCACGCCCTCCGCTGAAGTATGCCCAGGATGGTGAGCAGAGGCATTCGCTGATTCTCACAGCTCCAGCAGCGCCGATGTCATCAGCCGTCAAAGCATTTGTGCTATCGCTCACGCACGCAGACTATTGGGAGCATGGCAAGCGAAATGAGAACACGCGGCCACAGAGGGAGGTGTATCGCCTGCTCAAGCCAAAAGACGTGCGCAAGGACCTGGCTAGCCAAGAGGTCGGTCCTCGGTCGGCCCAGCAGCAGCAAAGCTTGGTGCATTGCAATTCTTGGCGTTGGCGGTGACGCGCCTTGGGTGCTGGGGTTTTCCCGCCAGGTGCACGTCTACTGGCCGGACAACCAGCAGTGGTACCGGGCTGTCGTGGAAGAGGTAATGAACGCAGAGCATGACCATTGGCCTGACTGCCGAGCTGACGCTTAGGATGCTTCTTGCCGCGAAGGTCGCGCCATCGCCACCACAGCCGACCGCCTACCTGCACTATCCGGACACGGATGAGTATGAGGATGTGGAGCTGAATGAGCTCATCGAGGCTAAGCAGATCGCCGTCAGTGAGTTCGCCGCCTGTTGGTAAAAGCCATGGTGCCCGGCTCACAGGTCCGTGGGTCTGCACTCCCTGCAGTTGAGCAGCGCTCTATCTACGCCAAGCTCAAGCGTGACGAGATACCTGTCAGTGCTGCCGACCGTTTGACAGCGGTGTACGAGGACGAAGATGATGGTCGCAGCGAGGACGCGCGTTCCCAGTCGTCCGACGACGAGAGCGGCGATGACGACGAGCCACGCATGTCGCGGGAGCACCACAAGCAGGTGTGCAAACGTTCGCTCCTCAGCGGACGAAATGTTCTGCTGTTCCGCTCGAAGGCTGCCCGGCCGTGAACACCGCGACTTTCTTGCCCGCTGACCTCCCTGTCACGCCCCCTGATTGAGCAGGCGCAGCGCGCCAAGCGCCCCCGCGATGGAGCGGCGGAGCGTTCGGGTGAGGCGTCGTGGAATTCAGCCAACCGTCAGGGCACATGGCGAACGTCGCCGTTCGCCTGTCTTCAATTGTGTGTGCTGGAGCGTTCACATTGGCCGAACAGCGCGAGAGGAATTCCTGTTGATGTTCGTCGGGGTTGCGAGCGAGCGCTCAACGTCGGACCAGCATCGTGTTCAGCCGCCCGGTTGCTGTGCCCAGCGGCTTGGTTGCTGCGAAGTCGAAGGGCCATGTGTGCATAGAATCGTGTGGGGCACTACTGCTGCCTTGGCTGTTAAGCTTGGGTTGGCGTGCAAGTGCTCCCATGTAAGCGCGTTCATGCGTGCGGGCAGCAGCAGCCCGTGGTATCAGCGAGTGCTGAGAAGTACATTGCCGGGCAGCAGCTGCTAAGAGTTGTGTGAGAGGAGGTCCAGAATTGTGCAGAGCAGTACTGCAGCCGGCCGTACCCTGGGCCCGAACTCCGGCTGAGGCAATCTGCTGCCCGGTGGCCGTGCTGAACCCCGCCACCAGCAGCAGGGCAAAGCAGCCAGATGCATCTTATGGGCCGCAATGGTCGGCTTTCTATGTGCGATGTGGCCTCCGCCAAAGGAGCGGGGACCGGTCCTGTGCGTATTCCGCCTCATGCACGAGGCAACGCACACTCACTGCTGTGTTGGCGTGCCTGGCGCTCCCACCCTGCCATACCCCAGGAGCGGCCAAGAGGCAGACACCCAACGGTTCAGGTGCGGTGCGGATGGCCACTGCGAAGAGGCCCGCATGCAGCCACGGGGCCCCAACCCGCTCAAGCCTGACCGGAACTAGTCTGCTCAGTTGGTCTGCGCAGTTGAGCGGCAGTTGCCTCAGCTGCCTCGCTGCCACCGTTACCACCCCGGCTTTCACGCCTCCCCGCCTGCACTGCACGCCCTGCAACCGCAGGCGCCGGCCCCGAGCCGCCGTCCTTCGCCGCCGGCACCGGCGGCCTCGGCGGCGCGCCCTCGCTGCCCGACTCCGCCTCGCTTCTGGGCGGCGACAGCGACATGGCCGAGGCGGAGGCGTTCAAGAACAGTCTCATCACGGCGCTCATGCACACCATGACCGGCGCGCCCGCGGCCCCGCTGGCCATGATCCCCACACCCGGCGGCGCGCTCCTACCTGGCGGCCCCGGCGGTGCGGGCGGCGGCCACACACCTCTGATCATGATCCCCACGCCGGGGGCCGCGGGCGAGCCGCACGGGCGCGTCTCTGGCAGCGGCCGCGGCAGCCTCCGGCACCAGGGCAGCCTGGTGAGTGGAGGGCCCTGGGGAGAGAGTATTGGGGAGGGGCAGTGGGAGGGAAGACCAGCACCAGGCGCCACCAGGGGCCACGTTGTGCAGCCGGGCCTGCGCAGGGGGCCGTTGGTGGGTGTCTGGCTCACGCACGTGGGCTGCCCCACCCTGCCCGCTCGGCCCCGCCCCGCAGACGAGCGCTCCCAGCGTGGGCGACGAGGAAGTGCGGTCCAAGGCCCGGGAGCAGCTGGCGGCAGCGCTGGCCAAGGCCGCGGAGGAGCTCACGGTGCGAGGCCAGGCAGTCGAGCGGGAGGGGAGGCACGGGGCAGCGCTGCAGCGACGGCTGCGCTTGCACGCGTGCTGTGCTGCCGCTGCCTCGCCAGGAGCCACCGCGCAACGACCCTGGCCCCGACACGAGTGCCCGCGTCCCCCCCTCCCCGCTGCAGGCCGAGGGCTACACGGAGGCCCTCCCGGTGCCCGCCGTGGTGGCTGCCGAGGTGGAGGACGAGCTGTACAAGCTGCACGGTAGGATGGAGGCGGGTGGGGGCAGGGCGCGCTGCTGCCGGCCACAGCCTGTCGGCCCCTGTGCTTGCCGCATACGAGCGTGGCTCTGCCCGCCTAGCCGACAACCCCACTGGCCAGCACTCCCAAAACCACACCACCCTACCCCAACCCCTACTGCTGCCGGTGCCTCTCCCGCTCTCCTGCCCGCCCTCAGACAAGAGCGTGTCCAAGGAGTACAAGGCCAAGTTCAGGTCCCTGTCGTTCAACCTCAAGGACCCCGGCAACCCGGGCCTGCGGGCCAGGGTGCTGCGCCGCGAGCTGCCGCCGGGCACTCTCGTGACGCTGGGCCCCGCGGAGCTGGCGCGCCGCGAGCTGAGCGAGTGGCGCCGCAAGCGCGAGGAGGAGGCGGTCAAGGCCGTGTTCCTGGACGCGGGTAGGGCCAGCAGGAGCCATCGGCTCGTGTGTGGCGCTGGTCGAGATCGCGGCAGGGCATCGCAATAGCGAAAAGGCACGGCGCTCGGCATCGAAGCACAGCATCACGTGTTTATACGGCGTGCAGCTCGTACGCTGACGTACTCCACACACACGTACACCGCTGCCCTCGGCCCCCAGAGACGGCCGCCAAGTTCTCCACCGCGGCGGCAGCGGCCCTGGCGCAGAGCCGGCTGTCGACCAAGGAAGACGAGGCGCCCGCAGCCAAGCCGCCCACCGCCACGCCGGAGCGCGCCGCCGAAGAGCAGACCGCAGACGAGGAGGCGGCTGCCGCAGGCGGCGGCGCGGCGGCCGCGGCGGCCTCCGCAGCCGCTGCCGCGCTTGCGGGTGGCGCCGAGTCCCTGCAGCGGCGGACCTCCCTGGCCCGCCACGACTCGTCCACCACCAGCCTCAGCGGCGCTGGCGGCGGCACCGAGCCGGCGGCGCTGGCGGCGCCCGACCTGGCTCGCCGCACGTCCATCACCTCGGCCCTGCCCGCCGCCCCGCACGGCACCTCGGAGGCCGCGCCCTCGGCCTCGCTGGGCCCCTCGCCCGCCGCCGCCCGGGTCGTGCTGCGGGCCGCGCTGCCGCCCGTGACCGGCACTGCGGGGGACGAGACGCCGCCCCGAGCTGACCAGGTGGGAACCTGCAGGGGCTGGGGGAGGGCTGGCTGCCTGCGGCGCCGCTGCTGGCACATTGGGCCACCGGATCGTCGTGGCCGCCGCGGCAGCGAGTGGCATTTCCCGCGCCCAGTGCATGCCCTTCCTGCCCTCACCCGGCCTGCCGGCCCGCCACCCTCCGACGTTCCCCTCCTGCCCAGGACGGCGACGCGCCCTACGACCCCAGCCTGGGCGGCGACGAGCCGTACGACCCGGAGCAGCAGCCGGCCGACGACGAGGCGGGCGCGGGGCAGGGCGACGACCTGCCCGTGTACGACCCCACCGGGGCCTACGACATGCCCCCGGCGCCAGGGCCAGGAGGCGAGCAGGGGCCGCAGGCCGCCAAGCCCGCGGGTGCGTCCCCCCGGCAGTGCGCCAGCGCCGCAGCCGGGCACGCGCCGGGGCAGCGGGTGGCAGCGGGTGCGGCCCAGCCCCGCCGCGAGCCATGCCATGTAGCAGCGCCCAGGACCACCCCGCCTGACCGCCACCCGACCCTCCTCCTCGCCCCATGCGCCCCGCAGTGTACAGCGCCCCCTCCGTGGCTGCTCTCCGCGCCGGCCCCGGCGCCGCGCCGGCCGAGCGGCAGTCGTCGCTGGGCTCGCCGCTGGCCTCGCCGCCCCCCGCCGCCCCCCCGGTGGTGGCCGACCTGGCGCCCGTCATTCAGCGCCAGGACCCGGGCAGCGGGGCAGACGGCGCGCCGCCGGGGCAGCCCCCGGACAGCGTGGGCGACCCGGTGAGCAGGGCAGGGAGAGGCCCGGAGGGAGGGCTGGGAGAAAGGGCGTGGCCACGAGCGGGGGCAGCGGCGCAGCAAGGCGCAGCGCCAAGCCCCGCGCTGCGCCCCCACGGTTGTGCACTCTGCCCCGCGTGTCTCTAAGCCGCCCTACCCTGGCCTCGCACTCGTCCAACTCATGCCCTCCGCTGCCCCTGCTTCGGGCCCCTGTCCCCTCCCTCCTTCCCGCAGCTGTGGACGGGCGTGCTGCGGGTGCCTGGCGCCTCGGGCGAGCTGCTGGTGGTGGCGGGCGTGAGCTACCTGGCGGGCAGCGGGCGGCTGGCGGCCATGCTGCGGACGGGGCAGCCGGGGCACGAGCTGCTGGTCAAGGGCCAGGTGGGCAGGGGGGAGCGAGGAGGAGGGGAGCGAAGGGAGGGCAGGGAGAGGGAGGGCAGGGAGAGGGGGCAAGGGCAGCGGGGGCGGGTCGGAGGAACCAGGCGCGGACAGGGAAGGGCAGGCGCTGGCTAGCCGCGTGCGTCGCCGAGGGGAGCAGTGGACGGCCTCCTGACACCACCTGCTCGCCCACTCCCTTTCCTGCGTCCCTCCTGTGCCTCCCGCTCCCCTGCAGGTCAAGGTGTCCCGCGTGGAGCAGTTTTTCGAGGAACTCCGCCGCAGCCGCAGCCGCACCGTGAGCCTGGCGCTGGTGTCGCCGCTGGACGGCCAGCAGGCGGCGGCCGTGGGCCTGGCCGAGGCGGCGGCGGCGGCCGAGGCGGGCGGCGGCATGGCCGAGTTCGTGGCGCAGCACCGCAGCCGCACGGGCCTGGCCACGCCCTCGGCCGGCCTGGAGGCGTACCTGGTGGCGCGGGGGCCGCTGGCGGCGCGGCTGCTCAAGACTGCGCGGACCGTGTGTCCCTCGCACCAGGTGAGGGGCCAGGGCGGGCAGCCAGCGGGAGGGTCCCACCCGGAGGGTCCCACCTGGGTCGCCGGTGGCTTGTCCCGCAGGCTCGGCTGACGCAGGCCGCCCTAGCCATGACGCCTCTCCTTGCTTCACCCTGCCCTCCCCTCCCCCAGCTGGGCCTGCTGCCCGAGGACATTGGCGAGCAGCAGCTGCTGCTGGCCATGGTGCACCCGCGCATGTGGCAGCCGCCGCCGGGCTGGAGCTTCGAGGCGGCAGCCGCGGCGGGCCCGCAGCCCCCGCCGCCGCAGCAGGCCCCTCCGCCGCCCTACCCGGCCGAGGGCTTTATGCCGCCGCAGGGCATGCCGCCGCACCACCACCTGCTGGGGCCGGGGCCCATGCCCGGCTTCGTGCCGCCGCCGGCCGACCTGGGCTCCGTCGCAGACCCGCGGCGGCGCGGCCCGGAGCAGCCGCCGCCAGAGGCCGCCGGGGGCGCGGCGCCTGCCGCCGCCGCCGCCGCCAGCGCGCTGCCGATCGACCTGGGCGCGCTCAGCGACCTGGCGGCGGCGCTGGGCATCCCGGGGGGGCCCGGCGGCGGCGGTGCGCCCGCGGCGCCGCCGCCGGCCGCCGGCCCCAGCGGTCCCCCGGCTGGCGGCCCCGAGGCTCCGCCCGGCGGCTCCACTCAGCTGGTGACCATGGTGATACAGAACCCGGACGGCTCGCTGGAGATTGTGGCGGTGCCGCAGGGCAGCGCGCAGGCGGCAGGCGGGCCCATGCCGCCGCCGGGCATGATCGGCCCGCCGCCGCCCATGGCGCACCCGGCCCCCGAGCAGCAGCAGCAGCAGCCGCAGCAGCCGCTCTACGGCCCGGGGCCCGGCGAACCGCAGGGCCCGGGCGGGCCCCCGCCCTACCCGGGCCACGCGCCGCCGCCCTACGGCCACCACGAGGGGCCGCCGCCGCAGCAGCAGCAGCAGCAGCATGGAGGCCCGCAGTATGCGCCGCTAGGGCCGGGCGGGCCGCCGCCGCCCTACGGCGACCCCCGCGGCGGCCCTCCTCCTCCCGGGCCCGGGCCCTACCCGCCCTACCCGCCGCCAAATGAGCCCTGGGACTACGGCCCGCGGGGCCCCGGGGGAGGACCGCCGCCGCAGCACGGCGGGCCGCCGCCGCAGCCCTACCCGTCGCCGCACGGGCCCCGGCACGAGCGGCCCGGCGAGGGCCCGCGGCCCTACGGACCTCCCGGCGGGCCGCCGCCCTACTACCCGCCCCGTGACGGACGGCCAGAGCCAGGGTACGACGACCCCTATCGGCGCCCGCCCTACCCGTCACCGCACCACCACCCCAGGGGCGGGCCGCCCGGCCCGCACGAACCCTACCCGGGGCCCGGCCCCAGTGACAGGGGCGGCAGGGGCCCGCCGCCTCCGGGCCGCGGCTGGGGCGAGCCCCCTGGCGGCGGCCGCTGGGGCGGGGGGCCTGGCCGGGGCGGCTACGGTGGCGGACCGCCGTACGACGACCGGCGCTATGGGGGAGGGCCGGGCCGCGGAGATCGTGGTGGAGGCAGGGACCGGCGGGACTGGGACGGGCCCGAGCGGGACCGGGGCTACGGGCGGTACGAGGGGCGGCCCCCGCCGAGATGAGGCGGGCCGGAGGGTAGTGGGGGAGGGGTGGTGAGGACGGGCCTGAGCAGGCCGAGTGCTGACCAGGGCTCCCACGACTGCAGGCGGCGCTGCGTGCCATTTTTTGACGGAGTGGCACACCGACGAGAGCGGGGTCCGTGTGGTACATAGGCGGCATGCGGGCCCGTGGGTTGGTGGACGAGTTGAGGCACTGCGTGGGTTGCTCGTGACGCCGCTGCCGGCGATGACCCGCCCCACCCAGGGCGCTGTGCTGCGTGGCGGTGTGACTGCATGCGGGGACTGCGGAGGGGGGGGGCGGCTGGGGGTCCCGATGGCTGCGCATGGGTTGGTCTGCATTGCATACCGGTAGGCCGGCCGCGGGCTGCCCGGCCATGAATGGGCGGTGGGTGGCGGCCGCCTCTGGGTGGCGCTGAGACGACGGGCGCCCTGGGGGGCGTTGCCGCGCGTTGCGTACGGAATCGGCACTGAACCTGTAACGACACAGGCGCTTGGTTCACGTCTCATCGTCACTTCGCGCTACAGATCTTACACGACGGATCCATTGCGTGCCTCCGAGCCGCAAAGCCGCCCCGTGCCCGTTGCAGGCCGCGCCGCTCGCTCCCCTTCCGCGGCCAGCCGGCTCTTCGTCCTATCAGCGGACAGCGCCGCTCGCTCGCTGCCCTGTTGGCACCCCACGCCATAGCGCCATGGCATCGCCCCGCTCCATCCCGCCCCACCCCCTGCACGTCACATGAAATTACGCCTGCCAAGCCTTCAGCCCCGCTCGCCCCAATGTGGTGCCCCAAGCGAGGCGCGGCCCCCCCCAGCGCCTGCTCCCCGGGTGTATTGCCAGGCCTCCCCACCCAGCACCCAGCACTACACCAGCCGTCCTGAGCCCCTGGCTGCCATTGTGCCAGGCCGCCCTGCTCCGGACAGCACCGCCTGCCGTGCCCTGCCATGCCATGCCATGCACCCCCCTCACCGCACCCCACGCAGCCGCCTGCAGCCGCCCCACGCCCCACCCCACCCCGCATCACCCCACCCCGCATCACCAGGGCGCCAGCACCGCCCCAGCAAGCCCCGCAAGCCCTCCTGCCCTCCCCAGCCCGGCCCCTCCCCACCAGCCCCCGCGGCTAGTGCACGGACGCCGCTGCCGCCGACGCGCGCAGCCCCGCCGCGGCCGCGGAGCCCGTGCCGCCCAGCGTCCCCCCGAGCGACGAGCCTAGCGTGAGGTCCGGCAGCGATAGCCGCCCCGTGTTGTGCCACTCGGACACCGCCTCCAGCTGCCGCCGGTTGAGCGCGCGCTCGGTGTCGGTCATGGGCATGGCCGCTGCGCGCCGCCGCTGGGCCGTGTCGCGCATCTGAGGGGGGTTGGGTAGTGGGGTGGGGGGGAGTGACGTCATGGCAAGAGAGGCGACACGAGCGGTGCGCGCCGAGGGCCGAGCGCCGCGCCAGGCGGGACCCCGTGGGAGGAGCAGCGCGCTGTGCGGGGCGAGCAGGTGCGGTGAGAGAAGAGCGCCAACGCGGATGCCACGCCAGGCATCCCCCCCCCGTGCCCGCCCCGCCCCACCTCCCACTGTCCCGTCCCCCGCCCGCCCTGCCTCCCCCGCTCCCAGCCCACCTGCGCCTCAATGTCCGCCCGGAACCTGGCCTTGCGCTCCGCCAGGGCCGCCTTGCGAGCCCGCTCCGCCTCCTCCTCCGCCCGCACCTTGGCGGCCACACTGGCGGCGTATGCCTGCGGGCGGCAGAGGCCGGGGGCGGGCAGGAGCGCGTGAGGCAGCGGGCAGCGGGCGGCAGGCAGCTCGGGGCAGGCGCACAACACACTGCCGCGCTGCCGTGCTCCCAGCGGCTGGCGTGCCGGCGGGCCCGGTGCCCCGCCCTCACCTCCTCCTCCTTTTTGCGCTGCGCCTTGGCCGCCTCCCGCTCCTTCAGCTGGTCCCCCACTGCCACGGCCACGGTCTGGCGGGCGGCAGGCGGTAGGGCGGCAGGCGGCGGGGCAGCAGGCAGGGTCAGGGGGTAGGGCGGCAGGCAGGGTCAGGCGGTAGGGCGGCATCATGCTGCGCGGGCCCCGGGCAGCCCCGGCCCATGCGCAGCATCACCCCCCGGGGGGGGCTCAATCTCCGTCTCCCCCCTGA
>BDDC01002467.1:0-12738 GCA_001662425.1 Chlamydomonas sphaeroides | reverse complement strand
GAAGGGAAGGGAAGGGAAGGGAAGGGAAGGGAAGGGAAGGGAAGGGAAGGGAAGGGAAGGGAAGGGAGACGCGGAGGGTAGGGAGACGCGGAGGGAAGGGAGACGCGGAGGGAAGGGAGACGCGGAGGGGAGACCCGAGATGGGAGACGAGGAAGACGGCAAGACAGGGGCAGTTGGCGTGCAAGGAGCGGGCCCCGAGGCATGGCTGGGCGCGGTCTTGATGGCGCCTTCATGGGGCCTGGCGCTCCTTGCAGCCTGGTTTCCCCCTCCTCCATACCTGACTCCATACCTGCATGCCCTCCTGACCTCGTGCCCTGCCGCCCACCCCACCCCGCCCCACCCGCAGCTACTGCCGCTTCCTGCTGCTGCAGTCCATGCACCCGCAGCTGCCCTGCGTGCCCACCACGGTGAGAAGAGGGCCGGAGGGGCGGGGGAATGGAACCGGGCAGCGGGATGAGGCCTGGCTGGGGCCGGCCTCTGACCGGTCACGCGTGCCGCCCCCCGCCCTCGCCTTCCCCTGTCATCCCCCCTCCCTGCCTTCCTCCCCTCCCTTCCTCCCTTCCCTCCCTTCCCTCTTCCCCCTCCCCCTCCCCCGCCCTCCCCAGGACATCGCCCTCATGTGGGTGGCCCACATGGCCGTCCCCTCGGCCTACGCAGACACCTGCCGCCGCCTGACGGGCCGCCTGCTGGCGCCCGGGCCCGGGGTGCTGCGGCTGGGCGACCAGGGCGCGGCCTGGGGCGAGACCAAGCGGCTGTACGAGCTGCACTTCGGTGGGGACTGGAGTGGGGGGCAGCAAGGGGCTGGGCGGGCGGGGCGCGGGGGCGTTGAGCCCCCTGGGGCAGCAGCGGAGGAGGACGCAGAGGGGACAGCGCCGCGCGGTGGCGCCCCGGGTGCGCAGGGCACGAGCATGGGGCGGCGGGACTCGAGGTAGACTGGGGGCGTGGGGCCGCCGCCGCGCTCCGCCCCCCGGCCCCCCCCCCGGCCCCAGTCTGCCTCGCCATCAACTGGCCGCACGCAGCACCCCCCGGCACACGCCACCGGCAGCGCCACGTCATCAGCTCCCGGTCTTCATCTTCCGCCCTGCCCTGCCCCTCCTCCCTCCCTCGCCCTGCAGGCGAGCTGTACGACCCGCCCATCACCCGGGCCGTGCCCTTGGCCGTGCAGCACCCGCTGCTCTCCACGCCCCTCTCCCCCTTCCTCGCCGCCTTCGAGGCCGCCGCGCCGCCGCCGCCCCCTCCCCCGCCCGCCGCCGTCGCCGCCACGCGCGTGCAGGTTCTGCCGCCCGGCGCCGCCGGGCCCGCCTCCTCCTGCGCCGCCTCGCCCGCGTCCCAGGGCCCCTCCTCCGCCTCGCCCTCGCCCTGGGCCTCGCCCTCGCCTGGCGGCCCTTCGCCCGGCGGTCCCGACGCCCAGCCCTCCTCCCTGCACCTGCCGCCCGCCGTGGGCCCGGGGGTGCGGGCTGGCGCGCACGCGCTGTTCCTGGCCTACCTGCTGCGGCGGGGCGGCAGCAGGGCGGGCCGGGGGCTGCTGGGGCTGGTGCTGGGGCAGGGCCACCGGCGGCGGGCGGCGGTCAAGTGAGTGGTGGGCAGGGCCGGAGGGGAGGGGAGCGGAGCGGAGCGGAGGGGCTCAGGTCCAGGGGGTGGGGGGTAGGCGCGGTTGGCTCCGAGCGGAGAGGCGCAGGGTGGCGCAGGGTGGGACCCCTGGCGCCCACTCTCTCCCCGCCCTCGCTGTCCGCGCCGCCGCCCTGGCAGGTACGTGGCGGACAAGGCGGCCCGCTTCCCGCAGCTGCAGGGCCTGCCCTCCTCCGACTGCCACCCCTACTGGCGCAAGCTGCGGCTGAGGCACGTCGACCCCGCGTCCGTGGAGGGCGCCGACGGCGGCAGCGCCGGGTGGGCCGGCGGCGGCAGCGGCGGCGGCGTACGGGTGGAGGGCGAGGGCAGGGGCGCAGCGAGGGGCGGGAGCCGGGCGGCGGCCGTGGGCGGCTTGGAGGGCATGGAGGCGGCCATGTACGGCGGCGAGGACGGCGAGGGCAGCGAGGGCGAGGGCGGCGAGGAGGCGGAGGCGGCCAGGCAGGAGGAGATGGTGCGCGCTGCCACGGCCCGCGCCGCCGCTGCAGCAGCAGCGGCCGAGGTCGCGGCCGCGATGGCGAGGGCGGCGGCGGCGGAAGGAGACGCCAGCGGCGGCCTGCCGTCGACCTCCTCCACCAGCCCCGGCGCCGCCAGCAACAGCGGCCAGCTGCCGCAGGGCAGCGGCGGCCGCGTCCGGCACGGCAGCAGCGGCGGCGCCGGCGCCGGCCGCAGCCGCCGGCTGTCGTGGCTCGCTCCCGACAGCAGCTCCATCGTGCCGGTCTCTGTCGACGGCGCCGCCAGCGCGCGGCCGTCGGCGTCATCGGGCAGCTCCACGCCCGCGGCGGCGCCGCCGCCGCCGCCGGCGTGGCAGCCGCCGACGCGCATCCGCCTCATCGTGCCGCTGCCGCCGGAGATGCCGTCGTCGGCGGGGCACTCCGTGCTGACGGTGCGGGTCCGCGGCCGCGGCACCGCTGCCGCTGCCGCCGCCGGTCGGCCGCCGTCGCTGGGGAGCGGCGCCGAGACGCCCGCCAGCGGCCGCTCCTCCGCCAACCCGCCCTCGTCGGCGCTGGAGCTGGCGGAGGAGAGCTACTCCAGGCGGCAGCTGCACTTCCCGCCGGCCGAGCAGCGCGTGGCCGCCCCAGGAGCGCGAGCGGCGGCAGTGGGGGTGGTCGAAGCGGCGCCGGCGGCGCACAAACGACGCGCGCCTGCTAGCGGTGAGGACGCTGGGGCGGCGACGCTGGCGGCAGTGACGGCGGCAGCCCACAGCTTGCTGTCGCGCGATCACCGGCCGTCGGCGGCGACAGCGGCAGCGCCGGAGAATGCGGCGGACGAAGCCGGGCCCGATGACGCCGGCAGCCTCGCCAGCTCAAGCGCCGACGGCACCGGCGCCTGTGGACAGGCTCCTGCTGCGGATTCGGGCGCCGTGGTGGGGAAGCTCACCAACAACCCCGCCGCCGCGGAGGCGCAGGCGGCAGCGGCCGCGGACGCAGGGCCCACCGTGCACCGCACCATCCTGGCGGACGGAGACCAGTGGGCGTACGACAACCCAGGTGCATGTTGTGCCGTACTGTTTATCTGCCGTACGCTGCGGCGGGCTGGTGCCATGCGCCGCGGTCTGTGGCGTTGGTGTCGGTCGCCGTTAGAGCCGTTGGTGTGGGTTTGGAGGGGCCTCGCGGCTACGTGCCGAGGGCGGATGGGCAGATGGGTGCGGAGGCCCCTGCAGACCTACCGCTGCAGGCGTGGGTCGCCCACACACGCACACACACGCACACACTTCTGGCGGCCCGCCGCCCCCCGCCGCCCACTGCTGACCTGCGACCGCCCACTGCCTCCCCTCGCCTGCCCGCCCCAGCCTTCGCCAACCCGGCCCCCTCGGCCCCCTCGGCCCCCTCGGCCCCCTCGGCCACGCCTGCTACGGCAACTGCTGGCGCCGCCGCCAGGGATGCCGGCGCCTCCTCCTCCGGCACCGACACCGGCGGCGCCGCGGCGGCGCAGCCCTCGCCGCGCACTCCCGAGCCGATGCTGCGCGGCCCAGCGGCATCGCCCAGCGTGCCGCCGCTCACCGACAACCCGGCGGCGGCAGCATCTGGCGAGACGGCGGCGTCGTCGGCGGCGCAAGTGTCCCTGGAGCGCACCCGCCAGGCTGACGGCGACGCCTGGCTGTACGGCAATCCGGCGTACCGCGGCGGCGGTAGTGGCGAAGCGGGCCGCCGCGACGCGCCGGACGATGCGCCGCTGCCGCCGTCGCCGAGGGACGCGCCGTTGGCGGTGGTAGTGGAGCCGGCCGACGGCGGGCTTGAGTCCGGCGACCGCCTGAGTGGCGGCGCCAGCTCGGTCCGGCGGCACGCGGCGCACTCCTGGTTGGTCGGCGGCGCCGGCGGCGCGCCGTCGCCGGCGACGGTGGCCAGTGTCGACGGCTCCTACCCCGCCAGCCGCAACAGCTTTGCAGGCGAGGACGGCGGCGCCGGCGGCGGCGCAGCGGAGGGCGACAGCGACGGCGGCAGCGAGGGCGCGGGCTCCGAGGACGGCGGCGCCGCGGCTGTGTCACGCGCCAACTCCACGGTCTCTCTAGTGCTGCCGGCGGCGCCCTTCGCCGCCGCCGCCGCGGCGGCATCGTCGTCTCCCGGTGCATCGGCGCCGCTGCCGCCGCAGCCCCGCCGGTCGTCCGGCCCGTCGGCGGCGTCACGCCTGTCGGTGGCGTCGCTGCCGACGGAGCCGCGGCCGCCGCCGGCGACGGTGGCGGGCAGCGGCAGCAGCCGCGAGGGCTCCGTTGGGTCGGTGGCGTCGATCGGCTCCGTCGGTTCCGCCGGCGCGACGGCCGGCGGAGCCGCCACCGCCGTCATCGGCACCTCGCGCTGGGCCGGGACGCAGCGGACGCCGACGGGCTCCCGGTCTCACAGCCCCGCGCCCTGGCCGTTGCCGCTGGCGGAAGCGCGCCGCGGAAGCGCCAGCGTCGGCAGGAGCGCCGCCGGCAAGCCGCCGCGGTCGCCTGGCAGCGCCATCGCCGCCAGCGCCGCCGCGTTCATCGGCTCGCAGCGGCAGACCAGCCAGGGCCCCGCCAAGGCGCGGCCGCCGCGGCCGCCCACCTCGGCCGCGGCCGGCTCGCAGCAGCAGCCCCTGCAGCAGCGGGCCGCGGGCGCCTACGGCCGTGGCGATGCGGCGTTCTTCGGCGACTCGGCCGAGGTGGCGAGCCTGGTGCTGCGCGGCGACGAGTCGCCGCAGTTTGGGAGGTCGCTGCGGGAGCGGTTCTCGGGCGGCGGCGCGGGGCAGGGGCCGAGGACACGCTGAGGCGTGTGGAGGGCAGGCGGAGGCGCCGGTCCGGCCGGCCGCGGGCGGTGCCTTCGGCAGGCGCGGCGGTTGGGCGGCCGGTCGATGGCGTGGGTGCGGGCTGGGGCCCGCTGCTGCGGATGGACGTGGCTGCTGCTGACGTGAGGATGGGTTGTGGCAAGGGGCGAGCGGGCAGGGCGCTCGCGCCGTGCGCCCGACACCTGCCGCCATGCGTAGGTGCAGGACTGCGTTTCTCGAACCGGAGGGTTTGGACCCAGGGGCGCGGGCCTTGCCGGGTTGCAGAATGGAAGGAGCGCGTTGCTGCTAGTGGGTGCGGTGCTCTGCGTCGCGCCCCTCACCGCCACGGAAGTGCAGGACCCGCCGCGTGGACACCGTTTCTCGAACCAAACGTTTCGATGCCGGGCAGCGCGCGAACGCCGTAGTGGCGTGAGCCTCGCCGATTCGCCGCCGACTGCCAGGAGCGCGTTGGCGCTGGCGGCTGCTGCGTGCGGTGGCGCATGCGCCGACAGGTCCGCATGTTTCTACCTCCTGGTTTCTGCCGCTCGCCAACCGGCGTTGTATTTTGCAAGAAGATGTTGGAAGAACGAGACCCGCGAAGAGCCTTGGCGCCAGCTGATGAGCCCTGGCCGCGCTGATGGCAGTAGGGGCCCAGGAGCAGGGGCCCGCTAGGGGAAACAAGGGTGTGCTGTACCCGCGTCGCGCACCGCCACGTACTTGCCGTGCTGCCGGCCGCCGAGACCGGCCGCGGAGGAGGGCGGTCAGAACCCAGTCGCGGCAGTCAGAGGGGTGGGCCTTGCAGACGTCGAGCTCGGGGTGTCGGAGGGGGATGTTTGCAGGAACGCGACGTGCTGCGCCCTCTGACTAAGGTTTTCTGCCATTTACCGGGCTGCGCCCGCGCCGGCTCCTTGCGACGTAGACTGCAAGGCAGGCCGCTGGCGTGTGCTCCCTGTCGTAAACCCTGTCGCTAGAGTAAACTTTCCTGACAGCAGGCCGGCCGAGGCCAAAAAGCGCTCCGGTGCGTGCGGAGACGTCACTGCGGCCGCAGCAACCTTGCAGAGCACAGCGCTGAGCAGAACTAAGCCTCGTAGGCATTCCTGCAGGAACACGTGTGCGGCGCAAGTGGGGCATGCCTTGCCACGCATTTCCCAGACCGTTTCTTGTACTGCGCCGCAAAAGTATCTGACATAGAATCGAAACGGCTCTGCAAAAACTCACTCCCAACTCCTCACAGGCTCTGCCACTAACCTAGCCTCAACCGCGTGGCGCCGTTTATGTGCAAGCCGCTCCTCGGAGCGCTGGCTGCCGGCGACAGCCACCGCTCCCTCCTCCACAGCCCGCCGCTGCTGCCGCTGTGGCCGGCTTCTCCTGCAGCCAAGCCGACAGCAGGAGATGCCGGCCCCAGCGCCGCAAGAGGTGAGCCGGCGCGCTCGCGCGGCGCGCGCCTCGCGCTGCTGCCAGCCCGCTGCCGGCCGCGCATACTGCTGTCCTTTGCACAGCCGCCAGCTGCGTGAGCTGCAGCACCTGCTGTGCTCGCGGCGCAGGCAGCCAGCAGCGTGTGCACCCGCTTGGCCTCCAGCGCGAGGCCCGCGCTCGTGGCTGCTGTGCCTCCAGCCTGCCGGCTGCGCTGTGCTTGAGGCAATGAAAAGCCGCTGCGCTAGAGGTGCTGTGTGCCCACTTGTCACCCTCGCGCCTGCCCGCAGCCGCTCCCGCTCCCGCTCCCGCCGCGCAGCCGCCCGCGGCGCTGCCCTTCGCCGCCTGGCTGGCGCGCAGCTGCCGGCCCTCGGACCTGCTGTTGCTGTCGCTGGAGGCATTCATCCTGGCCACCGGCCACATGGCCCAAGTGCTGGCGCTGCTGGCCTGCGTGCCCTCGGCCGGCTGCCCCGCCGGCGCGCTGGCGGACGCGCTGCCGGCGCAGCACCCCCGCTTGGAGGCCCTGCTGCGCGGCTTCCCCTGCGCCGCCGGCCGGCTGGGCCAGGCGCTCTACGTGCTGCGGACGGGGGCCGCCTTCGATGTCCGACTGTGAGCATTGGGTGCCAGGGGCCGGGGGCGCGTGCCGAAAGCATCGGGCGGCGCGAGGGACCAAGGCCCGTCGCTCCAGCCGCCATCCCGCTGCCGCCTTTACACCGCCGCCCTCCCATCCACACGCCCTTTCCTTTCCCTTCCCTTCCCTTCCTTGGCCTCTCTCCAGCAGCCGCGTGGCCCTCTCCGACTTCTCCGCCGCCGCCCACCTGCTGACCTACGCGTTCCTCGCCGCCCTGGCGCTGGCGGCGCCGCGCTGCTTCACCGCCTGGCGCTCGCCGCTGCTTGCCGCCCGCTGCGTCGCGCTGCTGCTGGGCAACCTGGCCACCGCTCTACAGGGCCCGCCCGCGCTGCTGGCGGCGCTGAGCACCGCGCACGTGGGGTCGGCTCGGGGCCACGTGGCCTCGCTCTACTACTGCTGGCTGTTCTGTGTGGTGCACCGGGTGAGCGGTAAGGGGACACGTACGTCAGCAGCGAGGGCGGGTGGCGCAGGCAGTGAGGGAAAGCAAACGGGGCCCGACGCCCGAGGGACAAGGGCACCGGTGCAGCTGCTGGCGGTGCTTCTGGCATTCCGAGTCATGTGGGTCGGCGGTGTCCGGGGACTACATACGTTGGGTTGTGGGGACGGACGGACGGAGGGCTGGCTCGGCGTGCGTGTCAGCAGGGGCCGCCAGGTGCCCCACCTGCTTGCGACTGCACCGCCGCGCCTTACTTGGGCCGCTAGCCGATGGCGGGGACCAGCGGCGTTGGGAGGGACGAAGCGTGCGCTGGGTGGTGTGGGTGTAGCAGGCGAGGCATGCTGATGGCGCCCGTGCCCGCAACCCCCGCCGCCCCGCAGGTCTCCGCCCGGGCGCAGCTGCCGACGGGGTTGCTGCTGTGGGCGCTGCTGCTGTGTGTCGCCCCCGCCGTGGATGCGCGCATGGCCTACCCCGGCGGCCCCGCCACCGCCGCGGCCCCGACCCTGGCCCAGGCGGCGCTGCTGTTCGTGGTCATGGTGCTGCTGCCGTACGCCGTGGCCTTGGTACGGGAGGCCACATCGTACCGCCCCCGCTACCAGGCCTACGTGGCCAGTGTGGCAGCTGCCGCCGCCGGAGTTGGGCGGCGGCGCGAGGAGGACGGCGCGGGACTGGCGGCGGGCGGCGGCTTGGGCGGCGGCATTGAGCTGCTGCAGCGAACGGTGGCGAGCGAGTGTTGCAGCGACGGGACCAAGACGCCCCCCGACATCGACAGCGACAGAAGCATGCACGGAGCCAGCAGCCGCCGGCCCAAGTCCAACCCGGGTACGGGCATCCAGCCGAGCAACGGCAAGAACGTGCTTTACACCTCCCGCTGCCAGACCGTAGTCGTCAGCGCCAAGGTGCCCTCTGATCACGCCGGCGAGGCCTTCTCGGCGGCGGCGCGCCGCGTGTCGGGCGCTGGTACGGCCGCGCTACGCAGTGCCAACAGCAGCCCCGTCGGCATGCGCTTTGGCGAGTACCGCGTGCTGCCGATGGCGTCGCTGTCGTCCGTGTGCGTGGAGGGCTGCGTGCACCTGCTCATGGTGGTAAGCACCGGCCCCGGCGGCGAGGAGGAGGGCGTGGCGGCTAGCGGCACGGTGGCCCTGCGGCACGCCTGCCTGCCCGCCGCCGCTGCGTCAGACGGCGGCGCCATGGAGGCGGCGGTGCAGCAGCTGCTACTGCAGGTGCCCGCGCCGGACGGCAACGACGCGCCTGCCACCTCTGGCGCCTTTGCCTGGCCACCGGCACTGCCGCTGGCCGGAGAGGGCGGCGGCGGCGAGGCCGCGCCGGCCGTTGCGGTGCTGCTGCCGACGGCGGCCCTGAGCGGCCTGACGGCCCTGCGCGTGGTGGTGGCGGGCCGCGGCGAGCTGGGCCCTGCGGAGGAGGACGGCGAGGCGACGACGGGCCAGCAGCTGCTGCTGGACGTGTGCGTGCCGCTGACTGCGACCGAGGAGGAGGAGGAGGCCCCGGAGCAGAGCGAGGGGGGCTACACGGCCGTCAGGTGAGCAGGGCTGCGGTGGAGGCACAGGCCTGGGGTGGGACCGTCAGGCGCGGTGCTCCCTGGAGGTTGCACCCCTTGTTGGGGGATGTACGAGTGGGGCGACGTTTGCGAGTGGCGATTACGGGCCTGCTAGCCGTATTGCTTGCCCTGGTTGCCTTGTCTGGTTCGATCTCTCCTTTGTGCGCTTCATCCCGCCACATAGGCTGGCTCTGCCGCCCTCCGCCACCGCCACCGCCGGCTCCCTGCTGCTGCACCTGCCGCCGCCGCGCGACGGCGGCACGGGCGCCGAGGTCGAGCCCTCGTCTTCTTCCGCGCCGCTCGCCAGCCTGCCGCTCCTGGTGCTGCCGGCCGCCGCGGCTCAGGAGCTGCAGCAGCTGTACGGCGGCGTACTTGGCGGCGCTGCGGCGGAGCAGCTGCAGGCCCTGGCGCGAGCCCAGGGGCAGGCAGGCGCCGCCGACCAGCTGCCCCCAGCCGCAGCTGGGGCCATCGGTGCCGCCGCTAAGCGCCTGCAGGTCAGCGGCCTGACGGGCCTGTGGTACGACATGGCTGCACTTCTGGAGCTGCCGTACACCATCCCACTCGGCATCAGCTCTCCGAAGGTGGCCGTGGGGCTGGGCGAGGACGTCCTCCGCTTCCTGCTCTTCAGCGGGCTGCCGGGCTGCCTGAAGGCGGCGCTGGAGGCTCTGTGCCAGGCGCTGCTGCCGCTGCAGCTCGGCGGCGGCAGCGTAGGGGGCAGCGGTGCCGAGGAGGCGGACGGCCGCTGGCCGGGCGCCGCGGTTGCGGCGGCGGCGCCGACTCCGCCGCCCTCACCGCTGCACTCCAGAGGCGGTCACCTCTACCGCCACCCTCAGCCGCGGCGTAGAGCGACAGCAGGTCAGCTGGACTGTCTGTCAAACATTTGTTGAGCAGTATGCTTGGTGCAATTTCATAGGGAACATTGGTGACATGTCGGCATGCGATGGACGACACTGCGCAACGATCAACCAGCCCCACGCTCTGCTCGTAAGCAATCAATGAATGCGTAGCATGGCTCTGGCCGGGGTGGTCGCCTGTGCGTGCGTCCTAGCGTGTGCCCAACGTGACGGGGCCTTCCCTAAACCACTGATGGATGTGCGCCATTCATGTTTAATGCGGTCGCCAGGTTGATGCTGTGTACGTGAGGTCGTGTACGCAAAGGAATAACAGGGCATACTGGCCCTGTGGTGTGTGAATGCATGGCGCTGTGCCGGTGGACAGGCGCCCCGCTGCTGTGCGCGGTGGCATTGTCGTACGCAAGGAAGTCGTTAGCCGCGAGTTCCATTGGATGTACTGAGCCGTGGCACTCACGTTGCCCGCAAGCGAGCAACTGTAGTGCTTCAAGACACATGCTGTTCTTCCATTTTACTCTGGGTTCAGCTAGGCATCCGTTCTGAGCTAGGCTTCCGTTCCGGGCTGAAAGCTCCTATAATGCCGTCCTGAGTGCCGTCCTGCGGGCCTGGTGCCGTTCACAGCGCGGTGGATTGTAGAGCGTTGCCCCTGGGGCTGCCCATGCTTCGTGGGGTCCGCAGGCCGCGGCTGTGCGCGGCAGAAAGAGGATGGGGGTATGCTGTCCGTCTGTTACCTGGATGCATCAAGGAGTTTGGGCGGGCGCTCCTGCGGTGGGCCCCGCACATTTTGGAATGCTGCATACCGCGGCCGTACACGCCGTACACCCATTGGTCGCGAGTTCTGCTAGTCGTACTGCCGTGGCATCAGGAGTTGTCCACACGCGAGTAGCTATGCATTGTTGAGCTAGACGCATGTTTGGGCTCATGGATTCCGAGTTCTAAGCTAATGGCTTTTCCTGATGCCGCCCTGCGTGTCATGCAGCCTGGTGCCGTACAGCTGCGGACGATGTGGGGGCGTTGCTCCATTGCACGCTTCCATTGCGTTGACGCATTGCTAATGAGCGGTAGCAGTTCGTCGCCCTTGCCGCTAAACCTGCATTACTGCCTGGGTTGCCGCCTACGTCCAGTGGAATAAACGCCTGCCGCAACAGCCCCCTGCCATGCAGTGGGGCGAAGCGCGTGCTGTATCATATATAGCCTGGGCCCGCGGGATGGCCCACGCCGCGCCAACACATTGGTTTGCAGTGGCGCCGTGCCGAAGGCTTGTGTTGCCCGCACTGTAACGCGCCACGAATATCGCTCCGCCGCTCCGGCCCGCTCTGCCTGCGCCTCATCATCACGCAGACAGCACCCCTCCTGGCCCCGCAACCGACTTCGCTAGTGTGGCTCAAGGAGACCACGACTCGCACCATCACTCTCAGTAGCTAGCAGTACTCTGCCCACAACCTCGGCCGCCTAAACTCGGCCGCGCAGCATAAGGATTGAGTTCACGCACCTCACCTCACCTCACCCCGCCCCACCCCAGCCTCACGTCGCACGATGCCGCAGCTGCCAAACCCAGGCACACAATCATCAGCCTCCTCCACCTCCACCTCCTCCACCTCCTGCCCGCCCGCCCAGCCACAGCCACCACATCTCGCCCCTTGAACCACGCCCACCACCCCACGCCCCAACCCTCACCAACGTACCATACACCCACAGCTTCTCGCGCCCAGACCCAGCCTGCCGCCCCTCCGCTCAGATGACCTGTGTGGGCGGTATCTGCAGCTCCTCGTTGATGCGCGACGACAGGTACTGGTTGAGCAGCGCGCGCAGCTCGTTGTTCTGGTGCTGCAGCGACTCCACCTCGCGCAGGCTGCCGGTGCGCTCCTGCAGGGAGGCGGATGGGGAGGGAGGGGAGGGGGGGCAGCAGCGCCACGGCAGGTGAGCACGGCGGCGGGAGGAGCGAGGTGAGGAGGCGCGGGGAGAGGCGGGGGTGCGGGGGCTGCGGGTTGTGTTTGGTGGGAGCGACGAGACAGACAACGGCGCCGTGATGGAAGGAGCGGGAGCGCAAGGTCGGTGCCCGGGGCCTGCCGCGCCAGCACAGCGGCAGCCGCCCGGTGCGAGGGCTGCGGGGCTGTGTGGCCAGGGGCACGCAGTCGAGCCGCCACGGGCTGTGGCCGCGTCGGGGTGGTTGTGGTTGTGGTTGTGGTTGTGGTTGTGGTTGTGGTTGTGGTTGTGGCGGTTGTGGCGGTTGTGGTTGTTGTGGTTGTGGCGCGGCACGCACGCACCTGCAGCAGGCCCATGTACTTTTCCAGCTGCCGCTCCAGCGCCTGCCACACGCGCGCGCCCTTGTCCGAGATGACGTTGGTCATGCGGCCCCAGAACTCCTGCTCGCGCTCCGCGGCGCGGCGCAGCATGCCCTGCGCAGGCGGGGGACAATTGCGTGTTTCAGCACGAGGCAGCGCCACGCGTCAAGGCAGCGGAGGAGCTGTCGACAGCAGGGCTGTGCCATCCCATGCGCACAGGAACCCATGCCCCTGGTTCATTCACCCCTGCGCCGCCCCCGCTCCGGTACCGCCGCACCTGCACGCGCAGTGGGCCCGTCATGCCGCCGCCGCCGCCCGCCCCGCGGCTGGGCGCGGTGCCGTACACCTCCACAAAGGCCTTGAGCCGCCGCACCGCCTCGTCGGGGTGCACCAGCACGGGCGCCGCCAGCTCGGAAGACGACTCCTCTGAAGGCGGGGGGCAGCGGGCGGGAGGGCACAGGGGAACCCAGCGTCGACCCAGCGACAAGCAGGGTCGCAAGCAGGGTGGTAGGGCTAGCCGGCGCTTGGCTGCTCGCTGGTCGTGGCAAGACTGACGGCAGCGACGGCCGTGAAGGTCAGCAGCAGCACAGGAGGGCCGCGCAGACTCTGCAGGTCCCGGGGCGGCCCTACTCGCACGCACGCCCTTCCCCCCCTCCCCACTTCCCCCCTTTCCCCCTTCCCCCCTCCCCCCTTTCCCCTACCTCCTCCCCCCA